>CAUYON010152362.1:0-17206 GCA_963573935.1 Arctocebus calabarensis | reverse complement strand
CCATGGAATATTATGCAGCCTTAAAGAAAGATGGAGACTTTACCTCTTTCATATTTACATGGATGGAGCTGGAACATATTCTTCTTAGCAAAGTATCTCAAGAATGGAAGAAAAAGTATCCAATGTACTCAGCCCTACTATGGAGCTAATTTATAGGTTTCATATGAAGGCTATAACCCAACTATAGCACAATAATATGGGGAAAGGGGCAAGGGAGGGGAGGGGGGAGGTTTGGGTAGTGGGAGGGTAATTGGTGGAGCCACACCTATGGTGCATCTTAGAAGGGTACAGGTAAAACTTACTAAATGCAAAATACAAATGTCTTCATACAATAACAAAGAAAATGCCCTGAAGGCTATGTTAAATAGTTTGATGAAAAGATTTCAGATTGTATATGAAACCAGCATATTGTACCCCTTGATTGCACTAATGTACGCAGCTATGATTTAATAATTTAAAAAAAAAAAAAAAAGGAAAATTCCACACCTGACCTCATGTGATGGGTAGCAGTCAAAATACAGGCACATAACACAGTTTACTCAGTGTCCTCAAGGGAAGAAAGACCACCCTCCCAGCCCCGTTAGCTGTGATGTATCTTTTCCACACACGTGCAATTGCTCCCACATAGGCAAGATTAAGAAAATAGCACATGCTCATTGAAGGTCCCCCAGACACCCCACATGGTGCCAAGCCCTGCGTGCATTACTCACTGTATTTTTTATTTGTTTGTTTTTGCTTGTTCTCTGTAAAGGTATTGTTGAAAATGTCAAAAAGGCCTGAAGATACTGCTATGCGTAAAAGTGTTATAGAAAAAGAGAATTCACTTGTATTTGGCCTTAGCATAGAAAGTCAAATTGTTGGAGAAACTAGACAGAGGTATAAGCAGGAACATCTTACAGAAGACTTTGGCGTTGAACTGACCACCACACACAACCTGAAGCAACAGAGGGATAAACTGCTAAAGTTCTGGGCTGAAACAGATGAACATAAGGTAATGAAATAGAATAACACTGCATAAAGCTAAAAATGAAGAAGTTGACTGTGTATTGGAAGAGTGGAACCATCAGCGGCACAGTGAACACGTGCCATTTAATGGTGTGCTGATCGTGAAACACACGAACATCTACCACGATGTACTGAAAGCCGGAGGGAACTATGAGTCTTCAACAGGCTGGTTGTAGAAATTTGAGAAAAGACACATCATTAAATTTTTCTCCACCCGCAAATTATAACATGACCCTATGTAAACCTTTGACCTCAGCTCCCTGAGACACTTACCCCCACACAGTATCATCACACATCTTTGCAGGGTGGTGTGCAGGCCTTTCCCTTCTTCTCTGAAGGAAATAGAACCCGGGCATCACCTCCAAGGGAGGCCAGCCAGTCAGGCACGTTGGACAGAGCCAACGTTTAGATTTCTGTGTTGAGCATTTCAGTTTGAGAATGACTTAGGAAAAGAACAATCTGGGGAATAAAGAGAAAGGAGAGCCATCTTCCCCCATGTGGCTTGTACTGCAATGTGAAAAAGGAGGAAAAAAGCGCTATGATCAAATCTGTCAATACAGTGATACAGAAGTATAGGCAATGTGTAAATGGGGCTTCCATTTAACTTGTAAACATACGTATGCTTAAGAGTTAACAAAGGAGAGCAAATTTAAAATACCAACAGGAGTGAAGGGCAGTGTCTTTCATTAAATTTCCACTTTGTAACTTATATTTCAGGACACATCATAAAATTTTAATGTTCTCCCATAACACAATTAATTGCTCGAATTTGACAATATCTCATCTCTCATCACAAGAAGAGTTTCATGTTTTGCTGAAGTGCTTATTGAGTTATATGTTTTTGCTCTTCAATCTTTTGCAAAAATATTTTAATTCTAACCCAGCCTTCTATGTTTTACAATATTACCAATAGCATTCTATAGCTAGCTTTCAAAATTTTATATGGAGAGTGCAGAATGCAAATTTTGAAAGGCACATAACCTGTAAAATATTACCAGGCTGTCGAACGAAAAAAAATGTTGGCAACACACACAAGAAATCCATTTTGTAAACAACCTAGGTCTTATCAAGGTTCTGTTTGTCATACAAACACTGATAAAGTGAAATCTAAGAGGTGATTGGGTTGTTTACTAAGTAATCATTGGCTAGAGTTAATATAAAGGACATTCAGCATTCCAACACACATGCCTATTTTATCCACAGACGATGAAAAAGGAAAATACCACTTTCGCTTATTTAATGTACCAATTAAGCCAACACAAAAGAAATAATTGGACAATTGGTTTCTGTTTGTCTTTCAAACTTTCTGAAGAGCAGAGAGGAAAGGGCATGAAAAACCTATTTACTCAGTCTTGCCCACAGAAATGGAAAAAAAGAAGCTCAAGATTCAGGGAGAAAAAAAGACCTATATGGGTAAACTGAGCCCAAATTGTGGAATTGAATGTATTCTCACCTAGAACTACAAAGAAAATTATAATGGAACACAAAAAGGAGGGGATAGCTAACCAATGGGCCAAGTGGCTGCTGGCAAAGTACCCCTACCTCCTTGGACAAATTCATCCCATACCTGGTCATCAGATCTGCAGACCAAAAACTTGATTTTTTTATTATTCCTTATTACTATTTTAAAAGTGCTTTTGTATAATGATGACTATTAAAGATAATAAAATTAACTATAATTCCTAACTATCCTTCACCTTGTATGACAGGTTTATATCCCAGGATTTTTTCTATGCACAAACTTTTTTACAGACACTCCACTCCCTGAATGGGCTAGGTAATTTCAAGGTTTGAGGAGCCACAGTTGAGTTAAAACCTAAGCATTCTTTTGATAATTAAGATCAGGGCCTTTGGAGTGAGACAGACCAACTAGTTTGGAGTGAAATACTTAAACTCTCCCTGATTTACTTTCCTCAATCATAAAATGTGAAAATCCTATCTTTTCAGGGTTCAAGATCCAAGCAATGATTTGGTGAAACAATTTAAATACAAGATAGTCATATAGTAAACCTTAATTAACATTGGCTATTCTCAACCTCAGCTTACCTGCACCTGGATGGCAAAGGCAATGTTGCCCACACAGACAAAAAAATTAATACTAGCTATTATCTTCATTTCATATGTCTTTTAACATAAACAGTGTGTACAACTTGAGTGTTATTTGTACCAAGTTAGTCTTTGCAAACCTGGATTCGGGTATATCCAGGCAAAAACTTCATCACTCAACACACACACTGACAGAGGAGGGGACACAGACTTTCCAAGCATTTCAAGGCCCAGCCATTGACTAATGGAGAAGCTCAGTCAGCACCATCTCTCTATTGGGAAGTAATCTAAAAGCAGCCCATTCTTTTAAATACAGGTACCAAATACAGATACCAGGTCCTTATTTGCAGACACCATGTATCATGTGACCTACAGAAATGTACTGCTAACCCAGCAGCCGTGCACTAATACACTTCAGTTCATTTGGTCTTGTTTACTCATCAGTAAAACAGCAAGTAAAGTTTTAACAAAGCCCAGCACTAGATGATTTGTATTATCGGCATCACACAGAGCACTGAGGGATTCAAATCCAGGCACACATTTTTTTTAAGATTATGTGCTGGTGCTCCCATGAGACTGAGATGTAGGTCTAAAAAGGTGGCATTGAACATTTCCACTCTACCAGCCACAGCCCGTTCATGACTTTCTCTCGATCCCGTACAGATGGCTTCAGCAATTTCAGACATCATCAACAGTTTTGTACTAATATTCAGGGAAGGAGAGCAGCATTTCTTCTTTGGTTTCAGTACTACTATAAAACCAATTTATAGTCACTCACACTTTCATATGAGAGATAAATCACAACTATAGCCCAGGATGAAGGATGGAAGGGGAGAGGGATGGAAACGGATGGGGTGGTTTGATAGAGGGAGGGTTAATGGTGGGACCACACCTATATTGCATGGGTACGAGTCAAATCTATCACGTATTGAATACAAATATCTTAACACTGTGATTAAGTAAATGAGGTGAAAGTTATGTTAATTAGTAGCATGTAAGCACTCCAATTTGTACAAACAATCAACACATTGAATCCCACAAAGGCATAAATGTATTCATGATCTATGTATATATGACTTAATAAAAAGAAAAAGAGAGAGAGAAAAAAACCTCCTTTCCCAGAACCCTCTGCAGATTGCCCCTCAGATCCCAGCGACCAGCACTGGGTCACATGCTGGTGAGGAGCCACAGTTGAGTTAAAAACTAGTTGATTGCCTCAGCATCAATGGCAAGGGGACTCGAACACCAACAGTGACTTAGACTCACCCCTAGACACGTGAGAGTGGAGAACTAGAGCAAATGTGGGGAGCAAGGAAAGTCTGCCAAGAAGAAGCAGCAGGAGTGGGAGGAGGAGGCTAGGAGAACGGCAGCTGTAGACAACCCCCAACATCTGCCACCGAATTGCTATTTCTCAATAATAGTTACCATATATTAAGTGCATACTGTGTCCCAGATACTTGTTTTAAGTGGATTATAATTCTTATAACAGTGACTTCCAGTGTGACTTCATCCCCATCACTTCAATGAAAAGTGTTGTTCTGAGTCACTGTGTACACATCTGAAGGTCACTCCTCAACCCTCGGGTTTACCTCTCAGCAGTAACAAATACAACTAACCCCTCCCTAGACATATCAACATCTTTGTGTGTCTCCCTGTCTGCCCGCCACTCCTCTCCCAACTCCTCAGCGGACTCCTTCTTCCCAACATGACATCTAAACTGGCATGTGCTCCCGGGATCGTGCTGGACTCTCTCCTGATCTCTATTCATTCTTTCTCCAACGTTCTTAAATATCAGCAAAGATAATGAGTCCCAAGTCTCCAGCTCCAGCCCACAGCCCACAGCCCTGCCCTGAACTCCAGCTTGCACATTCCACTTGCCATCTCACTCATAGATATTTATTGGATCACTCTACGTGAACCCAAAATCCAACTTAAACTTAATATATCCAAAATGAAATTCTTGGGGTTTTTTGTTGTTGTTGTTGGTTTGTTTGTTTTTTGCCCTAGTGAGAGTTTCTCCCAACTCTTCCCTCCATTCGAATGATTCTTCTCATCAAACTAAAACTCAACATCCTATCCCAGATTTCCCCCATTTGTGAATCCCTCCTATTCTACTCATTGGCAAGTCTTGTCCTTTTACCTCCAAAATATGTTCCAAATCCATCTATTCATCTCCATCTCTGTTGTTATTTCACTAGACCCAAACGCCATTGTCTCTTACCTAGAAAACAGCAATAGCCCCCTGCTTGTCCTATCACCATTTTTAACACCTGTACCATATTCCGTTTTCTACATATCAAATTTAGCTTTTTGAAATACAAATCAAACCATGTTATTATGCTTCTGAACCATCTCAAATGATCTCCATTCACTTAGGAAATATCATCTGGATCCCTTTCTATGCCTTAAAGGCCCAACACGACCCACCCTGGCCTCCCTCTTGGGCAAGGCT
The DNA here is from genome assembly GCA_963573935.1 of Arctocebus calabarensis. Classification (NCBI taxonomy): domain Eukaryota; kingdom Metazoa; phylum Chordata; class Mammalia; order Primates; family Lorisidae; genus Arctocebus; species Arctocebus calabarensis. Next base: position 11,703 of record CAUYON010152362.1, on the reverse strand, counting down.
GCTTTCTGTTCTTAAATGCCCCAAACTCCGACCCACTCTAGAGACTTTGCATTAACTACTCTCTCTGCTGATAATATTTTTGCTCTTATCCCTTACAAGGCTAGTGTCATGTTATCATTCAGGTCACCATCGATGTCACAACCTCACAGGGGAGCCTTCCCTCACCACCCTGTCTATTGAAGGGCTCCCCTTACCAGGCAACATATTCTTTCCACATTATTCCCTTTCATATCCTATATAAGACTTAAGCTTGTCAGAATCCATTTACTTATTTATTTATTATCTATCTTCCCCAACTAGAAGGCAAGACCCATGAGGATAGGGATTTTGTCCATCTTGTCCAACATTGTATTTCAACATTTAGAATAGTAGCTACTCAATAAATACTTCTGGAGTGAATCAATGGTAACCTAGAAGGTAAATATTTTTATCTCCAAGGTACAGACATTGATATTGAGAATCAAAGACATTAATAATTTTTGTCCAAGCTCACCCAGCTTGCTGCGGGCAAATCCTCATTTTAACACTGTGAGCAGCAAACATTAAAGCCAGTGTTTGTTTCACTGCACCATTGAGAATATAAATAACTGGTTCAGAACCAACACTAATTATATTCTAACTGCTTTATATTTTCTAGTGTGATCAGAGTTTGAATATTGCTAAACTGATGCCAACAGTTAATTATACAGGCAGATAAGAGTTAGAAACTAGAACACTGAGGTTAATCAACCTGCTGAGACCAAGATCCCAGGATTTGTGACTTCAATCAAATGTTATTACTGAGTAAATAAAGATTAAATGGATGCCAGGCACAGTGGCTCATGCCTGTAATCCTAGCACTCTGGGAGGCTGAGGCGGATGGATTGCCCGAGCTCACGATTTGGGAAACAAGCCTGAGTTAGAGCGAGACCTCAGCTCTAAAAATAGCCAGGCATTATGGTGGGTGCCTGTAGTCCCAGCTATTAGGGAGGTGGAGGCAGGAGAATCACTTGAGCCTAAGAATTTGAGGTTGATGTGAGCTGTGACACCACGACACTCTACTGAAGGCGGCATAGTGAGACTCAGTCTCAAAAAAAAAAATTAAATGGAATGGTATTGTGTGTTCAGTATCAGATATGTTAAAATTTACAAAAACACTATGAGATTTGAGTCATTTTAAAGAAGAAGTCTCAGATTGAACCCAAATATAGGAATGTTTTTCTTCTATAAATCATATTTTGAGTGCATAAAGGATGTTCTCTCCTTGCATCTATAAGGCTTCCTTTTATTCCTTCCAAAACTGGAGGGGTAGTTGCAAAAGTTTAGTTCATCAAAACATGCATTTACCAAGCACATTTACCCAGCTGAGGGTTATGAATGCCCTGGGATGAAAAAGCCTATTATAATTTATGATCCTTCAAAGTCTTAAAAAGAAATGTCAGTTGAACTCAGTACCAATCTGAGATTCTGAAAGTGTGTTAACAGCTTATCTGGTGCTGTCTCCAAGATCAGAAACCTTTGAGAAAATGAAAATTCAGCCCTGACATATCAGAAGGAAGCTAATTATGTTAGGATGTCCTGCAGGTCAACATTTTTCTGGGTTCTCTTATATCATTCAAAAAATATTACTGTCACTCACTCAGCTGGCTTTGGGGAGCCACGTGATGGAACTGGCTCTGCTCCCAGTTATTGAATCAACATGAGTTTCCTGGATAAACAGACGCTTATCATGGTGTGAAACTCTGCTTCAAAAAGAAAGCAAGGCCAGAATTTCACCTGCTGCAACCCCTAGCTCATTGCCTTTGGGTGTCTCAAACGCTTAATGCTGCAGAGATGAATTTTCTAAACACTCAGCATTACACACATCCAACCTCTCCTCTATTATGTCATCAGATGTTAACTCTCACTTTAAAAATGCTTTCTCCTGGGATGCAAAGTCACAAGGCCCTCGACACCGTTGTGACGTTTTTTTGCGGCTATTGCTGCAGTTCTCACAAACGGCCACTGGAGGGAGCCAGGCAGCCCGTTTAGGTGGGCCCTGAGACAGTTTCTGAGAGCAAAGCCCAAGAGCTCCAAGATCTGTGTGTGTCTATACACATATATTTCTATGTAAAATCCTTACGATTTTGGAAACTTCGCAAGTCCACCTAGCCCACAATTAGTTCTCTCATTTTGAAACTGAAGTTGCTTCCAGGGAACTCAGAACAAAGGGAGGGCCTTAGATCTAGAAGACCAGCAGTATTTTACACACTAATGGTGTTGGGAATACATGAAACTCAAATTCAGAAGAAGGGGTTTGGAAAAATATTGGTGGCTCAAGTACCTCTGCATACTCAACTTTTAAACCACATGGGTTTGGGTTTTTTTTTTTTTTTTTTTTTTGCATTCACTTTTAATCACATTTTCTTTCCTTTCTTATTCTTTCCTTTTTGTTAACATTAAAAGGGAAGGGCCAAACATGTCTAGATGAATTGCACTGCAGAGCTCTCATTTCGCTGCTCTCTCTAGGCCCCTGCCTTCCTTTTTATTGACTTGACCTGAGAAGCTCTGTTCTCACCAAAAGAGGCAGATGATGCTGAAATGCTAACATATTTGTGTATCATCAACCTGAAAACTAACAAAGGGACTACATTATCTGAGAAACAATACAAGATAAAGAGACAAGGCCACAAATCTACCTGTCCAGATAGAACCACTCTGTTTTTTATTCCTCTTCAGAAAAGGGCCAAAGGTTTTATCATTACAGGCCTTTCACATCAGAAAAGTGCCCTTAAGCCATGAATACAACCTTACGCAAATCACACACTCGTGCGCACACATGTTCACTCATACACAGACACGAAGAGGTCCTTCCTGGAAACGATTAAAAAGAAAATTCAAGGTCAAGACAGGTCAAGTCCTGGTGGACACAAACACCAGGAATAGCGTGCTTCTTAGAACAGAATCACCACCAAGATTTTAGAGAATGGTTTGCATTATAAACAAAAGGCCCAGGGTGAGAGGTGCCACTAGCATTTCCTTCTATGCCAACCGCCAGCCAGTCTCGGGGATTCTGAACAGCCTCTGGAAGGTGCTAGGAAGCATTTGTAGCTGGTCCAGTAAGCCTGGCCTAGAACCCAAAGCAGGAAACATGTTTCTGTCTGTCCAAGAAAGAGTATTTAGGAGGGAATCCAGCTCAGGACAAGACATTCCTGGTAGCTCGGTCTGTCAAAGATCAGTCTGTCCTGTCTGATCTGCTCCTTGTTAGTCTGTGAGATTTCCTAAAAATATATAAACAAACAAATGAATACAAACTAAATAAAGAATAAAACGTAAGAGAAAACCAGTCTGTACTTCAGAGTACAGTCAAGTAAAGAGAACCACGGAGTATTTTGCTGTGAGAGATAGGTAACCTTCATTCAAGTCAAATTGCTCTTAAAGTAATAGACAAGAGCTTATGGCCTTTAACATCTAAGGAGGTTAATTATTTTCTGATTGTTTTGGGGGGAGGTGGGAGTTCTCAGTAACATTTTATTTTATTTTAATTTCAGTTTTATTTATTTCAGAATATTACAGGGGTACAAATGTTTTGCTTGCATGGTTTGCTTTTGTGCAGTTTGAGTCAGTGTTAGAAGTGCGCCCATCACCTGAAAGTATACAGTGTATAAGTTAGGAATTAACTTACTGCTCCCCCCCCACCTGCTTGATATCCACTGAGTTTTACCACCACGTGAGGGTTGATCACTTAGTTCCAGTTTAATAGGTGTTTGTTTTTCCATTCTTCTAATACTTCACTTAGAAGAATGGTCTCCAGTTAAGAGTTTAGGTTCTCTGGAATGAGGTGGTTCCAGAGTGGGTTCCATTACCTTCTAATCTCCGCCACTTGGAAAAGTTACTTCATTTCTCATAACCCTTTTGTCTTATCTGTCTAGTGGGTATAGTAACAGGACTTACTTCACAAGCTTTTCTGGAGGAGATTAAATAAAATAAACCGTGTGAGAGGCCTGGCACACAATAAGTCCTCAACAAACGTTAGCAACCATGAACATATCATCATCAAGATTATCATTTTCTCTGTTATAATAAAAAAAATTTCCCCTAGTAATTTACTGATCCAAAGTGTCATATGTACTTTGATTAAGCCGTGAATATTATTCTGTTTCTCTCCTTTATTTCCAGCCTCTGTGCCTATTAAATGGAACATTTCCACCAGCATTCCATCATGTTTAATATCTGCCTTCTTTTCCAAGCCCCCTGATAACATATCCTTCTAGTTAGCTGCTTCCTTCCCCCTCACCCTGCCTTGGTTGAAAAACACTTTGAAGTCTTGGCTCAGCGCCTGTAGCTCAGGAGGTAGAAGCGCCAGCCACATAGACCAGAGCTGGTGGGTTCAAATCCAGCCCAGGCCCGCCAAACAACAATGACAACTACAACCAAAAAATAGCTGGGCTTTGTGGTGATCACCTGTAGTCCCAGCTATCTGGGAGGCTGAGGCAAGAGAATCACTTAAGCCCAAGACTTGAGGTCGCTGTGAGCTGTGACACCACAGCACTCTACCCAGAGTGACATAGTGAGACTCTGTCTCAAAAACAAACAAAAAAAACACTTTGCAGTCTTTGCCCACACACACGTGGTCTTCCAACTTCCATTCTCATCTCCACCCACTGCCCTGTGGCTTCAACCTCTCCTGCTCCATTAAAACTTAGCTTCCATGGCCACCAGCTAAGTTTCAGTTCACCTCCTTGCTTTGATAGGTATTTTTCAATCCTCACATAATTAGAACTTTGAGCCACATTCAGGTTAGTTTCCTATCAACATCGTGAAACATGCTGGGGTTTTCCCCTTTCCACAACATATTCTCCTGGTTTTAGAAACGTGGAATTTTTTCTGTGTTCAGTTCCCAAACTGTTTCTTTTCTCATTTGCATTTTCCCCATCAGTGATTGCATCCTAGCACCATACTCCTAAGATCTCTTAGTATGCTTAAGCAACTGTCTCCTTGACATCTGCCTTTGAAGTCTTCCAGACATCCACATTTACCATATATAAAATAAACTCTGGGTATTTCTACACATGCTCCAATATTATCCTCTTCAAGCCACTGCCTTTGCAAAATCATGTATCTACCTATGCACTTGACCAAACGAATGTCATTCAGGGCACCTCTCATTCCTCTGCCTTCTGCATCTAACTCATTGTTCATAACCATCAATGGTCTCTCTAATCCAATGCTTGTAAACTAGGTGCAATTTTGCTATCCCGGAATATTGAGCTATGTCTGAGAAATAACATAAAATAGCATGGTTTTTACTTTAGAAGATCCCTCCCAGAACTGTCCTGGTGTGGGTGGGAGTTTCTTTTGCTAATTATAACTAGGTTCATGATGAGCTGTGAAGCCAAGGGCAGCCTTACCCTTGTTCTGCTACCACATTCTGGTTTTTGACCATGGTGTTTAGAGGTTTTTGACTCTGTGTTAAGCAGTACCTGCCTGTTCTCTTTCACACTCGCACACAGAAATAGTTTTACTGCTTTCCCTTTGAAATAAGTTGTCATAAAATACTAAATTTTATACTTTTTGAAAGCATATTGTATGTGAACCTTTGTGGAGATAGCAAGAGTTCTTCCAACCTTGAGGAGTAGAATTTTTTTTTTTATTGAGACAGAGTCTCATTTTATCACTGTTAGTAGGGTGCCATGCATCATAGCTCACAGCAACCTCAAACTTTTGGGCTCACGTGATTCTCTTGCCTCAGCCTCCTTAGTAGCTGGGACTACAGGTGCCTGCCACAACACCTGACTATTTTGTTTGTTTGTTTGTTCATTTTAGCAGACCTGGGCCAGTTCGAACCTACCAACCCTGGAGCACATGGCCAGCTCCCTAACTACTGAGCTACAGGCACCCAGCCAAAGAGTAGAATTTTTATAACAAGAAAGCAAAGAGAAAAGAAACACTCAATAGTCAAGGTTTTCTTTTTTGGAGTTCAAGAAACAGACTCTTGAAGTCCTCATCAGACACAACAGCTTTGAAAGGTGGTTTGCAAGGGTTTCATTTTGTTCACACACACACACACAAAAAGTCAAGAACAACAACGACAAAACAAAAACAGAAACAAAACAACAGCTCTTGAACTTCATCAGGGAAGGTCCTGAGGAAGTGGAAAGTGGTGTATCACTTCTGTCATAACGATACATGGGATGAAGCAAGACATTAAATAATCTGAGCCGTGGGGAGACTAAGAGCATTCACATGAGCTAGGAGACAACAGGGAAGCTGAATAGGACAAAACAGAGTGTGGCCCTTGTGGAGGCTGGTGGGTCCTGAGACCTGATCAGACCTTGTGAGACCGTGCAGCAAAGACAAGAGTTACTACTCAGAGAGCGTGAACTCTTGGTCTCCAGGGACAGCACTAGAGGTCTGCACTGTCCAAAATAGTGGCCACTAAGCACGTGTAGTTTAATTTAAACTGAAATTAATGAAAATTTTTTAAAATTACGTGTTTATTTCCTCAGTCTCTCAAAGTACTTTTAAAAGCTTAGCGCATGTGCTAGGAATTCTTGTGTCAGACTGTAGAGAAACCTTTCTGTGACTGCACAAAGTTCTCCATAAATGACACTGCTTTGTGTCTCTCTGGTCAGACTCAGCTGCTTTCTGACAAAACACTGGGGAGCCTGGGGCAAAAGGAGCCATATGTCTAATTATTAAAAAGGTATAGGTCAAGCTAACGGACTTTTAAATACACATAGTTCTGTTCCGTCCACCTGCTCTGACAGACATGTTCCTGGACGGTCAAGACAAAGTTAGAATTCTCAGAGTCTGAGTCCCACGCAGACTGAGACGTGAGGACATGTGCAGGACCGGGCCCCATCCCTCAGCCCACAGCCCAGACCTCATTCGTCTCACCCACAGAGACAAGTGGCAGTGTGAGGCACCTGCCACATGTGGCCAGCCCCACCTGTACGTGAATGTTCCATCACATTCCTGCAAGCTGTGCCCAGAGTCCAGGCACCTTCAGGACAGCCCACCTTAAGGAGGAAAGACCAGAAAATTATCCCACACACACCCTGGAAACAGGAGTAATTGACATTCCAGGATCCCAAGTAGACGGGAGAGGGGAGGATAAAAAAGTGATCACATCTCCTCAAGCTCATAGACTTTTTGTCCCATGAAGGACCACAGTCAGAAAGGGCCAAAACAGGTTGAGCTCAAGATGCCCCTCTTCTCTGGTTCTGGCCATTGTGAGTGATCCCAAGTAAGACTCAGTACCTCCAATCTCAAATGGTCACCACTGCTGAGAATCCTACTACATCCCCTAGTAATTCACTTCCTTTCTTTCTCAAATGGTTATTTCACACATGTCCTCATTTGCAACCTCGGACACAATTTCCCTCTCCTCATTCTCAGCTAGCCTCATATTTCATTGAGAACATAGAGACCACCTATTAATTTCCATTCATTTACCAACTAATCTGCCTGCTGCCCGCAACTCTGCCCACGCTGCCCTCCCTTTTGTTACGGTGAACAACCTCTTTATACCAAAGCCAAGATCAGCTCTACTAAATCCCATTTTTTCTTCCCTTCTCAAATACCCTGCTCCTGTAACTACTACTTTTCTGCTGGATCATTTCCAACAATGTTCTAGTATCTTCTTCTAATAAAGGTAAAATAATTTTAAAATAATAGTGAAACCTCAGTTAGACTTACATTCCTTATATAGCAAGTTCCTCACTCAATTTGCCAACCCTAACCTCACCTTTACCTTCCATCCTCTCCTCCCCTCACTCTCATCAAGGTCGATGATATTCTCCATCTTGGCAAGCCATGTGGTCCCTTCTGGGTCTTCACTGAGGTGAATTCACAGTATATGTACCATTGGCTATTCCCTTCTTTTTCCTTTTTTAGTGTTTATTTATTTTTTTAATTAAATCATAGCTGTGTACATTAATGCAGTTATGGGGTACAATGTGCTGGTTTTAGATGCAATTTGAAATACTTTCATCAAACTGGTTCACATAGCCTTCACTGCATTTTCTTAGTTATTATGTTAAGACATTTATATTCTACACTTAGTAGATTTAACATGTACCCTTATAAAATGCAGCATAGGTGTGGCCCCATTGATGACCCTCCCTCCACCCATCCTCCCCCCTTCCCCTCCACCACTTTCCCTTTCTTTGGAGGCTGTAGTTGGGGTATAGCTTTCATATGGAAGTGTGGGTGCTTATAAATTGGTTTCATAGTAGGGCTGAGTACATGGATACTTTTCCTTCCATTCTTGAGATACTTTGCTAAGAAGAATATGTTCCAGCTCCATCCATGTAAACATGAAAGAGGTAAAGTCTCCATCTTTCTTTAAGGCTGCATAATATTCCATGGTGTACACATACCACAATTACTTATCCATTCATGGGTCGATGGGCACTTGGGCTTCTTCCTTGACTTAGCAATTATGAATTGCACTGCAGTAAACATTCTGATACAAATATCTTTGTTATAATGTGATTTTTGATCTTCTGGATACATACCTAGTAGAGGAATTATAGGATGAGTGGCAGGTCTATTTTTAGATCTCTAAGTATTCTCCAAACATCTTTCCAAAAGAAATAAAATTTTACTTTTAATGTTCATCTTTGTCAAATTAAAAAAATTTGATATTTTGATGAATTGATTAATCCATACTAATATTACCCATCTTTCATTTTTAAAGACAATGCTTTATTTATTTATTTTTTGAGACAGTCTCACTTTGTTGCCCTTGGTAGGGTGCCATGGTGTCATAGCACACAGCAATTCTCTTTCCTCAGCCTCCCAAGTAGCTAGGACTATAGGTACTTGCCCCAACACCTGGCTATTTTGAGAGACAAGGTCTCACTCTGGCTCAGGCCCATCTCAAACCTATGAGCTTTGGCAATCCACCTGTCTCGGCCTCCCAGCTTGCTGGGATCACAGGCATGAGCCACTGTGCCTGGCCTAAGACACTTGCTTTTTAATCTAGCAGAGAATTCTTTTCGTATTTAAATTGTTTTTCCATACTTCTCTAGATTTTTTTAATCAATTTGTTTATTTTAATCAATATAGACACAAGCAACAAAAAAGATGTACTTGTTGAAGAGCTTAAGTTCAAGTAAATAGTAAAGATCACGGAGGCATAAGGAGTCAATTTTGAAAAAACGGCCATCCTTTTTCAAGGCAAATATAGCATTTCTGATTTATCTTTGGAATAGCATGCATGAATGAAGAGACCAGCAACCAGAAGCAACAGCAGCAGCAGCAACAGCAGCAACAGCAGCAGCAGCAGCAGCAACAACAGCATGTGACAAGCTGGCCAGGGAAGCAAGTGGAAACACTGAGACTGTGGGAAGAAGCTGTCAAAGCAAGGAAGAAAGGTAAGATGAGGCTTCCAAAGTGTGGCCAGAGAAGTATTTTCATTTAGTCTGCCAAATGATCAAAGTAGAGAAGCCACAATTTAGGGAGATTAGCTTCATGGAAACATGGAAATACTGTGTATGGTGGGAAATACAAAGTTTAGTTACTGGCAGCAAATCATATAGGGTAAGTTTTTATTGGTAGGAAATAAAAATTCTGGTTTTTTTAATCGCTTTTTTAAAATTTTCATTTTGTTACAAATTTGGGGACAAATTTGGTCCTTTGTAATACTCAGAGTTCTAATTTTATGTCCATTTTGATGTCAACTGCCATGCATTATGGGCTCCTTTTTTTTTCTTTCTGAAATATTCCCACTTTTAGAGGTGGATGAAATGTCTTTGTGTGTATATAAGTGCATTTTCTTACAACTGTGCTATTTCTTGCTCTTTAATGTTCTTTCTGCATTGTTTTATTTATTACATGTTTCGGATTTTATAGTGCTGATGTTTTTTCTTTTGGTCTAACCCTTAATCTTCTTTCAGTCTATCACCATGACTGGCCTTAGCTTAACTTGTCTTTACTGTAATTGTTACAAAAATTAAGAATGGTTTGCTTTTCTCTCACATGTATCTTACAAAGAATCAATTGGAGTGTCAGTTTTCAACATACTTTTTAACTTACTAGTTACAGCTTTGGCTTCTGGACTATTTGCAGCCACTTCAAATAAATCATTTTGTCAAAATACCATCTGCCACAGAACAAACTTATAAATTCCTCCTTTCCTCCCTCACCCCTGCCATGTTTTATTGTTTTATTTTAAAACCTAAGACTCCTCTGCAAATAGGCTCCTCAGTATGTAATTCTTTTGCTATGTAGTTTCTTCCTTTTTTTGCTTTCATGTAGTGTAGCTGTTCACTTCGTCAGATCCCTTATAAACATCCTATACTTGGATAAGGTAAAAGGAATAGCATCCTTTTTCATACACCTGCTGGCATTGGAAGAAAAGAATATAGCAATCCAGATAGACTTTCTACTCTTCCTCAGTTGTTTCTTGTTTCTTTGTTCCAAATGAAGATTTGTGATTATTTTAATAAAATGTTTTGTTGGTAGTAGAGTGGGGTGGAGAGATAGCTGGCAGTGAGGAGCAAAAAAAAATTGCAGTGCTGTAATAGTTGCATAGCAGGTTGAAAGTATATTACAAAGTATATTTTACTTACAGGAGGAGTAAAAGTGCTTAAGTTGTAATAAAAGGACACTGTTAGTTTAAAAAAAAAAATGGAGGTGAAGGGGACAGCACACAAGAGAAAACTCCTTTAGGGAAAGTAGGGGGAGAATATCCTTAGTGCTATCAGCACCTCCAAAGTGAGTTGGTTTTCTTTCTCATTCTCTTTCTCTTGCTGTACTCTTCTGTTTGGTATTGTATTTCAGTTTGCTTGCACAATAAGACTTGATTGTTTAGCTCATCTTCTGTCCTCCAAGAAACAAAATGCTATTGTATTCCCTGTGAATCTCTCTGGAAATGACTGCTAATGTTAGAAACCTCTCTGTTGATGTTAGTTTATATCACCTTTGGTGGAGCAAAGGAGACTCCTAACCCGAAGACTTAAACTTGAATCAGCAGTGTCCCTTTAAATACTTACATTACCTAAATAAGGTAAGATATGATTCCAAACCTGGTTGAAAACTTACTATCACCATGTAGGGAGCTTTTTATTTTTAATTTCCTTTTTTTTTCTTCTTTTTATTTTTTTTCTTTCTCTTTTTTGTAGGGAGATTTTTTTTATTTTTTATTTTTTTTGAGACAGCACCTTAAGCTGTCACAGCTCACAGCAACCTCCAATTCCTGGGCTCAAGCGAGTCTCCTGTCTCTGCCTCCCAAGTAGCTGGGACTACAGGCGCCCGCCACAATGCCCGGCCATTTTTTGGTTGCAGCTGTCGTTGTTTGGCAGGCTGGGGCTGGATTGGACCCCGCCAGCTCAGTTGTACGTGGCTGGTGCCTTAGCTTGTTGAGCCACAGGCGCCGATCCTGTAGGGAGATTTTAAAAAATACACATTTCCTAGATTCCATCTAAATTTCACTATTGACCCATCCTGGGAATCCTGTTTTGTTGTTGTTGTTTTTATTTTGCGATAGAGTCTCATCATTGCTCACAGCAAGCTCAAACCTTGGGCTCAAGCACTCTTGCTCAGCCTCCCAAGTAACTAGGATTATAAGTGCCTGCTGCAAAGGCCAGCTATTTTTTTTTTTTTTTTTTTGTAGAGACAGAGTCTCACTTTATCACCCTGGGTAGAGTGCCGTGGCGTCACACCGCTCACAGCAACCTCCAGCTCTTGGGCTCAAGCGATTCTCTTGCCTCAGCCTCCCGAGTAGCTGGGACTACA
>CAUYON010152360.1:0-10416 GCA_963573935.1 Arctocebus calabarensis | reverse complement strand
AGCCCTAATATGAAGCTAATTTATAGCTTTCATATGAAGGCTAAAACCCAATTATAGGACAAGAATACAGGGAAAAGAGAAAGGCAAGAGAGGGGAGAGGGGAGGATCGGTGGAGGGAGGGCAATTAGTGGGATCACACCTACGGTGCATCTTAGCAGGGTACTGGTGAAACTTATTAAATGTAGAGTATCAATGTCTTTATATAGTGATTAAGAAAAAGCCATAAAGGCTATCTCTAACAGTATGATCAAAATATTTCTGATTGTATATGAAGCACATTCTGCCCTATGCTTGCACCAGTGTACACAATTATGATTTAATAAAATTATTAAAAAAAAACTTCCTGCCCTTCTAAAAAATATCAAAAACCTTTAAAAAAAAAACAAAAAAAACAAAGAAAGAAAGCTACATACTAATGATTCCAACTATATGACATTCTGGAAGCAAAGCTATGGAGGCAGGAAAAAATTCAATAGGAAAGACAGAGTGCAGAGCAGGTTCAGGGCAGTGTGATCCCACTCTGTGTGACACCATAATGGTGGTACATGTCATTGTGTATTTGTGCACACCTATTGAAAGTACACAGTAAGCGGTATAGCGGAAGTGCGTCTGCTTCCGGTCTCTTTGGTCTCGGCCACAGAAGCACCATGACGAAGGGAACGTCATCATTTGGAAAGCGTCGGAATAAGACACATACGTTGTGCCGCCGCTGTGGCTCTAAGGCCTACCACCTGCAAAAGTCCACCTGTGGCAAATGTGGCTATCCTGCCAAGCGCAAGAGAAAGTATAACTGGAGTGCCAAGGCTAAAAGAAGAAATACCACTGGAACTGGTCGGATGAGGCACCTAAAAATTGTGTACCGCAGATTCAGGCATGGATTCCGTGAAGGAACAACGCCTAAACCCAAGAGGGCAGCTGTTGCAGCATCCAGTTCATCTTAAGAATTTCAACAATTAGTCATGCAATAAATGTTTTGGTTTTTAAAAATCTAAAAAAAAAAAAAGAAAGTACACAGTAAGGGTGAACCCCGGTGCAAACTGTGGGCTTCAGGAACTAACAACTTGTAAGTGTAATTCATTAATTAACAAATGTACCACTGTGGTGGAGGATTTTGATTGTGGGTAAGCTGTGCAAATGGGAGTGGCAAGGGGTATATAGGAAATCTCTGTATCTTGCACTTCATTTTCCTGAGAACCCAAATCTGCTCTTAAAAAAAAATAGTCCCTTTGCAAAAAGAAAAAAAATGAAAAAGAAATCTCATACTCATTGGCAGTCACTTCTCATTCCTTTCTCCCTCTCCCCTCTGGCAACTCCTAGTTCATTTTCTGTCTCTATGAATTTGCCTTTTTCGGACATTTCTTATAAATAGAATAATACAATAGGTCATCATTTGTGACTTGCCTCACTTCACATAGCATAATGTTCACAAGATTCGTCCATCTTGTAATATGTATCAGCATTTCATTTCTTTTTTATTACAAATAATATTCCTATGCATGGATACACCCTATTTTGTCTATCCATTCATATATTGATGGACACTTGGGTGATTTCCATTTTTTCAGCCACCACCAATAATGCTGCAATGAACATTCATATATCAGTTTTTTGTGGACATATGTTTTCCTTTCCCTTGGATACATACCTAGAAGTGAAATTGCCAGGTCGTCTGCTAACTCTATGTTTAACTTTTTGAGAAGCTGCCAAACCGTTTCCAGAAGCAGCTGCACATTTTAGCTTCCTCCCAGCAATTTCTCCACTATTGTCTATCATTTTGATGATACAAACCCTAGCGGGTGTGAAGTAGCACCTCATTGTGGTTTTGATTTAAACCTCTCTGATGGCTAATGGCTTTGAGCAGAATTTCATGTGTTTAATGGACATTTATATATCCTTCCAATGTCTATTCAAATCCTTTGCCAATTTTTAAATTGTGTTTTTGTCTTTTTTATTTTAGAGCTTCAAGAGTTCTTTACGTAGGCCGGATACTAGCCTTTTATTTTATGTATTTTGTTTCATTCTGTGGGTTACTTTTTATGTTTTAATTTTAAAATACAAATTCCTAGGAGAAAAACTGGCATAAGAGACATTGGAATTACTATCAGAATTGAATATCATTTTCACAATTATTTCTATAGGAGAGAGAAAGGTACCCCCAAACAGAAGAGAGTTGACATTTTAGCACCTACTGTGTGCCAGAAATTTCTTATACCTCATTTGATCCTCAAAAAACATCCATAAGGTCGCCATCTCACTTATCTTCATTTCCAGATAAGGAAACTGAAGCTCAGACAGGTTAAACAGCATTCCAAATTCACCAGCAAAGCACTAACTTAATTGTTTGACTCTAAGGCTTGCGCCACTGCTAGTCTATTGGATTTCATTCCTCATTTTCTAAACTTTGTCAGAACAAAATTATCCAGAATGTTATTGTTTGCCTTTAATGAAAAATTCTGTGCAATGCCTCAGCTTCTTCCAGTGAAAGCTGCTATATTAATGCCTCATGTGCATTCACTGGATATGCACTAAATATCCCCTAGAGATAACGTCACAAATCTACAGACTTGTATCCATTTTAGACTTTGTATTTGCATCTTATGCTCCTAAGGGAGATAGGAGAGAAACATTTGTTGATTAAAATCATCTCCTGGGAACATTGCAATAAAATATGTATGTGACTCAAGGTCTGTTGCCAGATGCTTTATTTCTATATTATCTCATGATGTTCCAAATGAAAGGAGGTAAAATTCAAATGTAGTACTCATCTATAAAAAAGAATGAAATAGTGTCTTTCACAGCAACTTGGATAGAACTGGAAACCATTGTTCTAAGGGAAGTATTTCAGGAACAGAAAAACAAACAGCACATGTACTCACTTATAAGTGGGAGCTGAGCGATGGGAATACATGGTCATACAGAGCAGAACAGTATAGTATGGAGGAGTACAGTACCCTTCCGAGATTCAGAAAAGCGGAGGGAAGTAAGAGTGAGGATCAAAACCTATTAGGGACAACATACACTATTCGGATGAATAAACTAAAAGCACAACATCACCACTATACGATTCATCTGTGTATCAAAAAAACACTTTGTATCCATTAAATTTATCGAAATAAAAAAATTCAAACATGGCTCAGCACCGATAGCATAGTGGTTATGGCACTAGCCACATGCTTCAAGGGTGGCAGGTTCAAACCCGACCCAGGCCAGCTAAAGGACAAGACAACTGCAAAAAACAAAAAAATAGCCGGGTGTTGTGGTGGGTGCCTGTAGTCCCAGCTTCTTGGGCGTCTGAGGCAAGAGAATCTCTTAAGCCCAAGAGTTTGAGGTTGCTGTGAGCTGTGTCACCACAGCTGAGGGTGACATAGTGAGACTCTGTCTCAAAACAAAAAAAAATTCAAACATATATCTATATGACTGTAAATTTCATAGATTTTTCTTCTATACCTCTATATCAGTGAGCAAATTGAATGATACCATACGGTTTGCCTATTATCTGTGTTCCACATAAAGAAAACTACTAGTGAAAAAAGTGAGTAAACATAAATAAGCAAAATATTGTGATTTTGCCAAATGACAAAGGAAGAAAAGAGAGAAAGAAAAAAGAAGGAAAGGATGGAGGGAGGGCAGATAGCAGGGAGGGAGGATGAGAAA
Organism: Arctocebus calabarensis; assembly: GCA_963573935.1. Lineage (NCBI taxonomy): Eukaryota > Metazoa > Chordata > Mammalia > Primates > Lorisidae > Arctocebus > Arctocebus calabarensis. The sequence goes on along the minus strand of CAUYON010152360.1, from coordinate 6,762 downwards.
AGTAAAAGGAAAGGGTCTTTTTAAAAAGTGAATTTTACGGCTTGGCCCCTGTGGCTCAATGGGCTAAGGTGCCAGCCATGTGCACCAGAGCTGGCGGGTTCGAGTCCAGCTGGAGCCTGCCAAACAACAATGACAGCTGCAACCAAAAAAAATGGCCATGGCTCGGTGCCTGTGACTCAATGGGCTAAGGCGCCAGCCACGTATATCTGAGCTGGTGGGTTCGAATCCAGCCCCAGGGCCCGCCAAACAACAATGATGGCTGCAACCAAAAAATGGCCGGGCGTTGTGGCGGGCACCTGTAGTCCCAGCTACTTGGGAGGCGGAGGCAAGAGACTCGTTTGAGCTCAAGAATTGGAGGTTGCTGTGAGCTGTGATGCCACGGCACTCTACCCAGGGTGAACAGCTTGAGGCTCTGTCTCAAAAAAAAAAAAAAAAAATGGCCGGGCGCCTGTAGTCCCAGCTACTTGGGAGGCAGAGACAGGAGACTCACTTGAGCTCAGGAATTGGAGGTGCTGTGAGCTGTGATGCCACAGCACTCTATCCAGGGTGACAGCTTAAGGCTCTGTCTCAAAAAAAAAAACAAACTGAATTTTACTGTTGTTTTGGCATAAAATCAACTTTGGTCTCCCTCTCATCATGGCCTATATTATTTAACTTTACTACTTTATGACTTTTTTTTTCCAGTTTTTGGTCAAACCCACCACCCCTGGTATATGGGGCTGGCACCCTACTCCTTGAGCCACAGGCACCACCTTGACTCTTTTTAAAAATTATTGTAATGAGTGGTCATCAATATCAAGCTGTTCCTCTAGTTCCATTAGTTTTATTTTATCGCATATTTTCCTTTGGAAGGCAATTTAGTAGCCTGTTACATCTATCCTATAGCATATCCCCCTAATGATATCCAACTAACTTTAATAATAATAGTTGATGACTAAAGAGCACATATGTGGTAGATGCGTATAATTTATATTTAATTCTCACTTCAGGTATGTATTATTGTCCGTCTTAAAACCTAGAAAGGTTTAGTGAGTTCACTACAGCCATAAGCTAGTAAAATGGTCGATTTTGATACTGATCTGTCAAATCCTGATCCAGCCTCAAACCCCATGATCTCTTTACTGTATATGAGTTTGGACAATTAAATTTGTGAACTCATTCTAGAGAAAGTGCTACAGACCAAATAGGGTGACTTTGGTCACCTTTGAAATACTCTCCTTGGGAAGCTGTGTATAGAGGCCAGCACCTAGCCCACTCTTCAAAGCAATTTTGGAACTCTTTTTCTGGAATGCCAATCAAAGCTATTGTCATATGAGATATGACAATTAAGTTCACGAACTCATCCTAGAACTATCACCTGATTGCCAAGGGGAGTACTTCGACAGTGACTGTAGTGCTATTCACCAATGAAATATGTAGTATTTTTCTAGGCTGAGCTCACAAACTTAATTGTCTGACCTTGTGCAACACACATTTTCCTTTTTGGGCACTGAATTTATCCAAAGTCCTAAAAGCAGACTACAAACATAGAAATGTGGCAGAGGCAAAACCCCCCATGCCACCCTCTGCCATTGTTCCTTAGCACTGAGGAGACTCACCTATTGCAGGCAAAGTTTTTAGATACTTAGTCTCTGAAATTATATCAAAATCTTTAATAGTATTAATTGGTTTAACATTTTTTGAGACAGAGCCTCACTCTGCTGCCCTCAGAAGAGTTCCCAGCTCACAGCAACCTCAAACTCTTGGGCTTAAGAGTTCCTCTTACCTCAGCCTCACAATTATCTGAGGTGCCCACCACAACATTCTGCTCATTTTTTCTATTTGTAGTAGAGATGAGCCTCTCTCTTGCTCAGGCTGGTCTCAAACTCCTGAGCTCAAGAGATCTCCCTGCCTCAGCCTCCCAGAGTGCTGGGTTTACAGGTGTGAGCCACCACGCTGAGCCTTATTTTCTCAGGACCAAAGCATCTCTAGATTTTGTAGACACATGGGGTTGTGCACAAAATGTAACCATTGCCTTCAAGGAGGGATTGCAATCAGAAAGAAAGGACAAGCGGTGTGCGTCATGCACAGTGTCTCTAGACCTCACACCCTCATCTGCAAAATGAGGACAGCAGACTAAATAACGTCTAATATAGATAATCAACTCTGAAATTGTGTGATTCTATTTAAGTAAATCCAGGAAAGAATGAGTAGAAAGGGGAGACCTGGTCCAGGAACTGTTTGCAGATAAAAGATGTTCTACCTACAACAAATACCATAAGGAGCCTGAAAATTAAGGAGAGACTGGGATAACAAAGTAAAAGAGAACTATGTGCCATATGTGAGAACAGACTAGGGGAAGACGCAGAAGCTGAAAATGTGACCAAAGGGAAGCAAGTTTGGCTGGAACAGACATTAAGACCAAGGTAGGCTGTAGAGGGCAGAAGGTGTGGAGGAGCTGCCTAGAAGAATGCACCTAATTTTCAAAGGACAATACATTTAAAGGGCATATAAAGGACATTTTACAACTGGAAACAGAAGTTCAGAAATATATATTGGTATGAATGAACTAGAAGAGGTGAAAGCAAATTGGCCAACCTAACCAATTCTCTAGGCAAGGTGAAATTGACATTGATTAAGGACTATAGTAAGCATAGAAGGCCGGAAGACTATGGCTGAAGGGAATAGAAATAACTGGCAGTTAGTAAATATTAAAAGGAAGACAGTGACCTTTCTTTCCTATGAAAGGTCTGAAATTGGAAAATATCCAATTAGGAAGTGGACAAAGAAATCCTATAGACAAATAAATCCTTTGTCATCCAATTAATAATAATAATGATAATGAATTCATAGAGCGTATTCTAGTAACTACCATTTGAGCACTTCACACCTGGGATAAGCCATAATGTCTGTAGTGTGCTTATTTAATAGATGAGGAAACTGCACCTCAAAGAGATCACATAGCAACCCCCAAAGTCTTAGTAATTTGTGCAAGTTGAATTTACTTCCAAACCTAGGTGACTCCAAAGCATGACATCTTAAACATTGGAATATTACACTTCCCACTAACAGCCAATTGGAACTTAAAAATTGCGTACATGGCTTTCAGCTTGAGTATATCCATACAAGTGGTCTATTTAAAAAAAAAAAAAATCTATCTCGGCTCGGCACCTGTGGCTCAACGAGCTAAGGCGCCAGCCACTTACACCTGAGCTGGGGGGTTCAAATCCAGCCTGAGCCTGCCAAACAACAATGATGGCTGCAACCAAAAAAATATGGCCGGGCATTGTGGCGGGTGCCTGTGGTCCCAGCTACTTGGGAGGCGGAGGCAGGACACTCGCTTGAGCCCAGGAATTGGAGGTTGCTGTGAGCTGTGATGCCACAGCACTCTACCCAGGGTGACAGCTTGAGACTCTGCCCCCCCCCAAAAATCAATCTATCTAAAGGTACTCTGTGTAGCCTAATTTTAATACTAAATAAGAACACAAAATAATTTTGGAAGAAAATTGCAAGTTTTTGAATGAAAAATGTATAGAACACAATTAAACAATGTACAAAACTTTAAAAAATCACATCCCAAGAGAAATATAATTTAGAATTAAATAACTATGATAATACTCTAAATACCCCCTCATTACTAGAGTGTTTTCAAATAAGTTCACCCAAATGTAGGACAAAAATAAAGCAAGCTAGCGTATTAAAAGGTAGCATACAATGAGGAGTCTTATTAGATATTTTCCCTTTGGGGAAATCAGAAACTCAGTGCTTTGAAAGTGTAGGAAGTGCCAAAATCATGTGTACACATTTTAAGAGATCTTGTTGGAAGTAAAATTGGTCAAACCCAAAAAAGTGTATGAATTACAGGTAAAATGTATGTGTGTAGCATGTCTAGGGACACTTGACCAGTAATAATAACTTCAACTCAACTTTGAAAAGTAACATGTAGATAATAGCTCTTAAAATGTATATACATTTTTTGGTCCTCTCTGTATTTGAATTATTCCTAGTTTCCAACCTATCTTAACACTTCTAACTTTATACACTTCAAAGAATTATTTTATTTCTTTTCTTTCTGTTTTTTTTTTATTCTTCCTGTATTTTGGACCTACATTCCCTTTCTAGCCAGCTTTGTTGGGTTTCTGAACAGTTGATAAAGCATTATTGTCTGGAAGGTCAATAAGGGAGAAACAGCAGTTGAAGTTAAAAAAATTGTATCCTCTATTTATTTAGCAGAATATTTTCATCCCATTCTTAGTTTATCTGACTAGAAGAGGAAGGGATAACAGCAAAAACTAGTCTAGTTGAGATTTGATCACCTGACATTTTGAGTAATCCAGCTGGTGCCACATTCTGTGGAACATGCAGTGAAATGAGACTATCCTTACTTTTAGCAGACACTACGCTCAGGGGAGACATATATAGAAATACATCATTTCACATGTAGCATGTGGGGGAAGGTAACCCTAAATGTACATTAACAGCGTTCTTGGAGATACTCAGCTTGACAATACTGAAGGAACATTCTAGAAGTACCTGTACCAAACCTCAAAAGTGACTTAGAATTACTTCTATTACATAACAGGAAGCATTACAGAGCATCTTAATCTGTCCAGGTCATGTGGAACAAAATTATTACAATTTTTTGCTTGTCTTTTCTTGCCTATGTTATACATTATTTATGCATTCAAATAAAAAGTTATTTTTACACACTAAGAACTAGGAACATTTTAGGTAAGAAAGGAACTAACATTAATCAAAGGTAAGTGTAAAACAAAATGTTGGCTAATGTTCATAGTACCACAAAAATAATTGAAATAGATAAGGACCATGTTTCTTTTTAGTTTGTTGGTATCACATCTTATCAATAATGGATGCTTCTTCTTCCAATGCAGCTGTTGGCACATGAACAACACCTAGAACAGTTCTGGGGACTGCAATTTATTAAATATATTTACGTTGATTGAGGAAGATATTTTATCATGGATGTCTATGGTGTAAGTTAGAAATTTGCCAGTGATAGGTATATATGACACCCAAGTACAAGTTCGTTTGCTTCAAGCAGAATTTTTTTTTTAATCCAAATGACCAGGTTTGGTCACAAAAGCTAGTTTACTAGTCAGGATGAAAAGGGATCTATATAAGGGATCCATATCTATATGGATATGTGGTTAGGTATTATTTTTTTACTATTTTGACTCGCACCTAATTTTGCTCAATAAGACTATTCCATTCCAATTAACTGTCAAAGCCATGTTGGCATACAAATAATAACTAGGTCCACAAAGTGAAGATTAAATGGGCAGAAACTACAGGTGAGTTGCATTATGAGACCCATAGCATGTTTAATTTGGTATCGGGGTAAAGAAATATCATTGCCCACCTGTCCCACTGCCATTTGTGTTACCTGACAGCCACAAGATGATGCCTCAGAAGGACACAGGGTCATTTTCAGGGTCATGTAGGAACAGACGCTAGATCCCTTAAGCTCACACTCATCCCTCATCACTCAACCAGTAACATCTGATTGCCTAGCTCCTCCTCAACCTCATAAGTCTTTAGATAAAAATACTTCATATGTAAACAAAGTTTTGTGGTTCATAAACTACTTCCATATAGCTTGCTTTATTTAGACACTTTCAACAACTCTTTGTTCTAGACAACTATTAGCTCCATTTTACAGATTAGGGAACCAAGAATAAGAAAAGATGAGAAATAAAATTAACAACTGCCTGCCAGGCTTTAAAAATCCTTTGAGAGTTGCTCATCTGTCCCCATTTTACAGTTGAGGAACTGAGAGTTTCTGTAACATATTCAAAGTTACAAGCCAATGAGTGGTGGATCTGGGCACCCAAAATCAACTTTTTCACTTTTTGGCATTATTGCCAACATGTGTATTGATCAGAATCATATTTGGAGCTCTCTCAAAATCCAAGTCTATCCTGTATTCTAGACTTCCTTGAGACTAACCAAACAGGAATTTTGAAAGCTTCCTTAATTTATTCTGATGTACGTCACTGTTTCCCTGTCTGCTTCTGTATTATAAATTATCTTTTCAAACCAGCCTAGAGCACCAGGAACTACTCCTTATCTCTTTATGATAACTTATTGGTTTAACTACTTTTAAAGATCTTACATAGATTCTGATCATTAAGTGACCATTAGTTATTATGAAATTTGGTGAAGAAAAGTCTACGTTCTTATTATTCTATAATAATTTCAATACATTTTAATATTATAGTCCCTTAAAATACCTTAAGCACATATAAAGTTATAATAATTAGTATTAGTGCAGATATAAGCAAACACATAAATAAATACACCAATGGAATGAAAGAGGGGTCCCAGAAACAGAGATCCACATTTTCACTAAATGAGTGGATTTCATTATATACAATGAGGATATAGCTCATTGCCTGATTAGAAAATGTGGTATATAGAAAATAAAAATGTGGTCTATACACAGTGGAATCTTATTCAGGTATAAAAAAATAATGATATCTTGTCATTTACAGCAACACAGAAGAACTGAAGGCCATTGTATCAATATTTGATAGCAAGAAAAAGTCAGGCATGCTGCTCGGCGCCTGTGGCTCAACGGGCTGAGGCGCCAGCCACGTACACCTGAGCTGGTGGGTTCGAATCCAGCCTGGGCCCACCAAACAACAATGGCAGCTGCAACCAAAAAATGGCCAGGCATTGTGGTGGGAGCCTGTAGTCCCAGCTACTTGGGAGGCAGAGGCAAGAGACTCGCTTGAGCCCAGGAATTGGAGGTTGCTGTGAGCT
>CAUYON010152358.1:0-31724 GCA_963573935.1 Arctocebus calabarensis | reverse complement strand
TTGGGTTGGGGGTTCTAGGAGTAGTGATTGACCAGTCCTTCCTTTGCCTGTAAGCTGGGACTGGTGTTTGTACCTTTTCCCCTAGAGTTTTGCCAACTAGCAGAATTGATGTGCCTGCAAAATTGGGGGACTTCTTGATGTGCTGGAGTTAAGTGGCTCTGTCTTATTTTCAGCTGGTCTCTGTCTTACCCTAGAGAATCGGTTACTCTGTGTAGGAATCTGAGCTCAAATCAAAGAGTTGAAAAGTCTCTGGCGACTAGATAGCAGAAGTCTGCTGGCAGCTTTAGTATAACTCGCTCCAGGGTTCTGTGAGCTCAGGAGGGCCCCCCCCCCAAGTCAGTAAATTAGCCTGGGAAAGTTGATGCCTCCTTCCCCGCCTTGACCTCTGTCACACCCAGTCTCTGGTACCCCTGCAGGGGTGTGATCCAGTTCCCTCCAATGAGCAGATGCTCTAGAGGTTTATGCCTGCCTAAGTCACATGGGGCTCTGTGGCTCCTCAGCCAGTTCACCAGTTATGTTGGTGTTGGCAGAGGGGGAGGTGAGGCCTGACAACCTGGGTACTTGATAGGGGCTGGGGTGATTCACTCAGTTCCAGCCCTGTCCCTGATTGATGTAAAGTAGATGAAAAAGCTGATAGAACAGAACAAGTTCACAGAATTTCTAGGCCCTGTGGAAGAGATGCTAGGCTGCTAATAGTCCTGACTCAGTCTGTGAGCTTCAGCCCTTTGTCTCAGCTGTCAACCCCTGAGGGCCAGGTGCGGTCGAAATTTAGCAAAGCTTTCTAAGTGCTATGGCTTGGTGCCTCAGGGGACAGCCTCTCCACTTTGACCACCTCTCGGCTCACTTTCCTCTCACCATTCCTGAGCTGGGAAAATAGCACAGACCAGGGACAGCCCACATCCTGTCCACACCCCTCGAAAAAGTGTCCAAGTATCTGGACTCCGTGGGGGACAGACCTCCAGACCTCAGGGTGAGAGTGGAGGGGAGTGCTGGGAGTTCCAACTTGCAGGTAGAGAATATATACAGTTTTTATACAGCTTTATGCCTGACAGGAGAGTGCCATGGCACCCTAGTAGGGGAAAGAGGTCCAGTTTTTAGAGGGTCTCTTCTGTGGGGTAGAGTGGGAGGACACCCGAACTCTGCTCACTTGTTTGTATGGAGGTATCTAGTATACTGCAAGCAGTTCTCTTGGGGGAGGGGACTCCTGTCTGCTTGGTGATGTGGTCTGTACCTTTTATTTGTATCCTTGGGGTTGCAGGTCACTCCAGCAGGGTTGATGTGCATTCTTTGACTTTCTCTTTTTGGCTCAGTTTCAAACCGTTGGCTTTCTTGCTAAATTTCTGTCCTTTAACTCTCCTTCTGGATGGGAGCGTCTGCAGAAATCTGGCTACAGACCGCCATCTTGGCTCCTCCCTATGTCTGTTTTTCTTAGCATCTATCAGGATGCTCACACCCTCCTTAAATATTTGTTGACTAAAAGAATAAAGAATTAAATAAATAAATAAATAAATAAATATATCATCAGACTAGCCAGCTCTGAAATGTAACAAAGCACAGAACTTTGTGACAAGATTTAAGACAGATTTAAGCCAGTCTTCCCCACTCCCCACTCCTCTCTCAGCCTGTTCTTTTCTCTCCTCTTCTTCAGTTCCTCTCTGTCTTATTCATTCCATTTTAGTCACTTTTAACACTTTGGAGTTCCTCAAACACACCAGACCTACCTTGATCTCACTGGAACTTTCCTCCAGATCCTTGAATGCCCAAGTTCTTTACTCAGAAGCTGCCTTCTCAGTGAGGTCTGTATTCGCCATCCTGTTTGAAAATACAGTCCTCCCTCTGTATTCTCTTCTTGGCAATGACTCATCCTCTTCTCCATACTGAATTTTTCTTTTTCCTGCAGCCATAATATAGGGTGTTAGAAGATTTACTTCTACTTTATTTACTTGTGCATTGATTATTTTCTGCTTCCCATGTTAGAATGCAAGTTGCATGAAGCTAGGCATCTCTGTTTGGTTCACTGATACACCAAAAGTCTTACTGGAAGCACTGCTTGGTTACATTGGGCCAGGCACTCCACAAACATTTGTTGAATGAATGAAAGGAGAGACACAGGCAGTAACATGACCTGGGTGAGGAATACAATGAAAAACCCTGATGATAAGAAGTGTCCATGAAGGGTAGCAGGAAAGGGGCAGGGTTTTAAAACAGTCATCTATTCCTCTTCTGTGCATTAGGTCCAATCCAGCCTTATAATCAGTGAACATTTATGGAGAAAGCTTCTAATCTACCCAAAAGTAACTTATGTAATGGATAGGCTTATGGGCATGACCATGTTTCTGACAAATGGGAGATTTCCGCCTTTGTGTCTGCTAGGCAAACATGATGGATGGTAATATAAACATAATATTTACAAACCATTTTTGGCTAAGGATCATGAAATATTCTTACAATGACATTCTGTACTTTTCTTTACAAGAATGGGAAAATTGTGTACATGAAGTCACTTCCCCTCAAATCTGTAAACAGTGAACATCTATCATGTTGACCCAGGTTAACTGGATTTCCAAACTGATCAAATTTTTTCCTTTAAAATTTTTTTTTTATTTTTATTTTTTGCCATGCATTTTGTCCTGGGTTATAAATTTTCTTGTTCTTACTCTAGGACAGTGATTTCCAACCTGTGTGCCAGGGCATATTGTTGTGCCGTGAGAGGATTTTAGGTGTGCTGCAAAAATTTTTAAAGACCCTTAATTAAATTAATTTTGAAAGATGTTCAAAGCACAGTAAGTATATATTTTATTTTACTCTTTTTTTTGATCAACATAATTGAAGTGTGCCACAGAAAAGCATAATAAGTGTATTTCTTTTATTATTCTCTTTTTGATCAAAATAATTTAAGTGTTCTGTGGAAGATGAACCATTGTTTAAGTGTGCCGTGAGATAAAAAAGGTTGAAAAATACTGCTCTAGAAGAACAACATTGACTAATTTGCTGTTTAGGAAAAATGTATTTAAGTTTTGTTCTTTAAGGTTGAAAAGTTGTTTGGTATTTATTTAACTCTTGACAATCTGGAGACTGGTGAAGTACAAAAAAAAAAGAAGAATTAAGGCAGTGTTCTGAAAGCATTTTTAGTAATTCCTCACACGAAAGAGGAAAACTTGAGGAAAGTTTTCTGTTTGGGTGGAAAATCATAACAGATTTGGGTTTAAAATTTCATTGTATCAAACTTAGATGAGGTTACATATATATGTGTGTGTGTGTATATATATATATTTGTATTGTATCAAACTTAGATGAGGTTATATATATATATATAAATATATATTTGTTGTTGTTGTTGCAGCTTGGCCGGGGCTGGGTTCGAACCCGCCACCCTCAGTATATGTAGGCTGGCGCACCCTACCCCCTGAACCACAGGCACCATCCTGAGGTTCTATAATTTTATTTTATTTTTTTATTTTTTACATATACATGTGTTCATTAGGTTTCCACTTTTTGCCATCAAAGAATTAAAAAGGCTTAAAATTTAATAACAATAACGATGTTTAAGATAAGGACTAGAAACAAAAACCTTGTAAAGAATGAACAAAGATAAATACATTCAGAAAAGAAATCAGATGATTGCTGCATGAAATATTAAGCAATAATAATAATGCAAAGAAAGTAACATTCACATTGTCAGATAAGAGTATGTCTATTATAGAATGCTTTGACTCTTGAGGTCAGTATGGAGTCATTGGTTAACTTGTTCTTATTAGTTTTTTCCAAAGTCTCAAAAAATAGACAACTAGTATTTATAAATAAAAGTAAAAGATAATTTCAAAATATGGATCATGCTAAATCTTATAGACAATAGAAAAAGAAGAAATACTTCAAAATCATTCTACTTAATCTGGATACACCTGATATTAAAATTGGAGAAAATATATTATCATAAAGGGGAAATTACAAACATATTTCACTTATAAATGAAGATGCAATATCCTAAACAACATATTAACAAGTTGAATTAAAAATTAATATTTAAGTAATGTACTTTGGTTCAAAATTAAATCAAATTTATGTGAGAATTAGTCACTATTTTCTTTTCTTTCTTTTTTTGTTTCTTCTTTTCCTTGCCCTCATCCCCTCTCTCCTTCTATGTCTGGTCTCCCCTTCCCCCATACCCCATTGTGTCATTAATTGTCTTCATATCAAAGTTCAATACATAGGATTTGTACATCTTCATTCCTCTGATGCTTCACTAAGAATAACGTGTTCCACCTCCATCCAGGTTAGTACAAATGTGGCAAAATCTCTATTTTTTGATGGCTGAATAATATTCCATGGTATACACATACCACAGCTTACCAATCCATTCCTGGGTTGAAGGACATTTAGGCTGTTTCCACATTTTAGCGATTGTAAATTGGGCTGCGATAAACAGCCTGTATAAGTGTCTTTAAAATAAAAGGTTTTTTTTCCTTCTGGATAGATGCCCAGTAATGGGATTGCACGATCAAATGGGAGGTCTAGGTTGAATTCTTTGAGGTTTCTCCATACTTCCTTCCCAAAAGGTATTAGGTTGCAGTCCCACCAACAGTGTAAAAGTGTTTCTTTCTCTCCACATTCACGCCAGCATCTGCAGTTTTGAGATTTTGTGCTATAGGCCATTCTCGCTGGGGTTAAATGATACCCCAGGGTGGTTTTAATTTGCATTTCTCTAATAATTAGGGATGATGAGCATTTTTCCATGTGTTTGCTAGCCATTGGTCTGTCTTCTTTACAGAAAGTTCTGTTCATCTCTCTTCCCCATTGATGTATGGGATTGTTGTTATTTTTTTCTTGTGGATTAATTTAAGTTCTGTATAGATCCTGGTTATTAAGCTTTTGTCAGATTTAAAATATGCAAATATCCTTTCCCATTGGATAGGTTGTCTATTTGCTTTGGTTGTTGTCTCCTTGGCTGTACAGAAGCTTTTCAGTTTAATTAAATCCCATTTGTTTATTACTGCTGTTGTTGCTATTGCCTTGGCAATCTTCCTCATAAAGTCTTTCCCCAGGCTGATATCTTCCAGTGTTTTTCCTATTCTTTCTCTGAGTATTTATATCATTTCATGCCTTAAATTTAAGTCCTTTATCCATCTTGAATCAATTTTTGTGAGTGGAGAAAGGTGCGGGTCCAGTTTCAGACTTTTACATGTGGATATCCAATTCTGCCAGCACCATTTATTGAACAGGGAGTCTTTCCCTCAGTGGATGCTCTTGTTTGGTTTATTGAAGATAAGGTGGCTGTAAGTTGTTGGTTTATTTTCCAGGTTTTCTATTCAATTCCAAATGTCTATGTCTCTATTTTTGTGCCAGTACCATGCTGTCTTGACCACTATGGTACCATGCTGTCTTGACCACTATGGCCTTGTAATACAGCCTAAAATCTGGTATGGTGATGCCCCCAGCTTTGTTTTTATTACTAAGCTCTGCCTTAGCTATACAGAGATTTTTCTGGTTCCATACAAAATGCAGAATCTTTTTTTTTCAAGTCTTGAAAGTAGGATGTTGGTATTTTAATAGGGATGGCGTTGAAGCAGTAAATTGCTCTGGGAAGTATAGACATTTTAATAATGTTGATTATTCCCAGCCATGAGCATGGTATGTTTTTCCATTTGTTAAAGTCCTCTGCTATTTCCTTTCTTAGGTTTTCATAATTTTCTTTTGAAAATTATGAGGTCCTTCACCTCTTTTGTTAGGTAGATTCCTAAGTATTTCGTTTTATTTGGGACTATGGTGAAGGGAGTTGTGTCCTTAACTAACTTCTCATCTTGGCTGTTGTTGGTGTATACAAAGACAACTGACTTGTGGACATTGATTTTATATCCGGAGACATTACTGTAGTTTTTGATGACTCCCAAGAGTCTTGTGGTTGAGCTTTTAGGGTTCTCTAAGTATAAGATCATATCATTAGCAAAAAGGGAGAGTTTGACCTCCTCTGCACCCATTTGGATGCTCTTTATTTCCTTCTGTTGCCTGATTGTATTGGCTAGAACTTCCAGCACTGTGTTGAATAGTAATGGTGACAGAGGAAAACCTTGTCTGGTTCCAGTTCTAGGAGGAAAAGCTTTCAGTTTTACTCCACTCAGTAAAATATTAGCTGTGGGTTTGTCATAGATAGCTTTGATCAATTTAAGAAATGTGCCACCTATGATTATACTCCTCAGTGTTCTAATTAGAAAAGGATGATGGATTTTATTGAATGCTTTTTCTGCATCTATTGAAAGGATCATATAGTCTTTGGTTTTGCTCCTGTTGATAATGGTGAATAACATTTATGGACTTACGTATATTAAACAAGCCTTGTATCCCTGGGATGAAACCTACTTGATCATGATGTATGACTTTTTGGATGATAAGTTGTAATCTATTTGTTGAGAAATTTTGCATCAATATTCATTAGTGAAATTGGTCTGAAATTCTCCTTTTTAGTTGGTTCTTTTCCTGGTTTTGTATCAGGGTGATGTTTGCTTCATAGAATGAGTTGGCGAAGATATCTTCCTCCTCAATTTTTTGGAATAATTTATGCAGTATAGGAACAAGCTCTTCTTTGAAGGTTTGATAGAATTCAGGTGTGAAGCCATCCAGACATGAGTATTTTTTTGTTGGGAGATTTTTTATTGTTTCTTTGATCTCAGGGCTTGAAATTGGTCTGGTCAGGAGATCTATTTCATCTGGGTTAAGTCTAGGGAGAAGGTATGATTCCAAATATCTATCCATTTCCTTAACATTTTCACATTTCTGGGCATAAAGTTTCTGGTAGTATTCAGAGATAATCTCTTTTATCTCTGTGGCATCAGTTCTTATTTTCCCTTTATCATTTTTGATTAAGGTTAATAGAGATTTTACTTTTTTATTTCTAGTCTGGCCAAAGGCTTGTCTATTTCATTTATTTTTTCAAAAACCAACTCCTATTTCATTAATTTTCTGAATGATTCTTTTGTTTTCAATTTCATTGATCTCTGGTTTAGTTTTGGATATGTCTTTTCTTCTGCTGGGTTTAGGCTTAGATTGTTCATCTTTTTCCAATTCTGGCAGATGACTTGTGAGTTTGTTGATGCTCTCTCTTTCTGTTTTTCAAATATAGGCTTATAAAGTGATAAATTTTCCTCTCAGGACTGCTTTTGCTGTATCCTGTAGGTTTTAGTAGCTTGTGTCTTCATTGTTGTTATACTCAAGGAAGTTAATGATTTCCTTTTTTATTTCTTCCTGCACCCAACTGTCATTCAGTTTAAGGTTGTTTAACTTCCATGCCTTTGTGTGAGTTTGAGCATTTTTGTTGGAGTTGAGTTCCACTTTAGTGCCTTGTGGTAAGAAAAGCTGCAAGGTAGAATTTCAACTCTTTTGATTCTGTTGAGGTTTGTTTTGTGTCCTAGGATATAATCAATTTTGGAGAAGGTTCCATGGGATGATGAGAGGAAAGTATATTCTTTATCTTTGGGATGGAATGTTCTATTTACATCTATCATGCACAGTTGTTCTAGGGTCTCATTTAAATCTCTAATATCTTTGCTTAATTTCTGTTTAGAGGATCTGACCACTCTGAGAGAGGGGTGTGAGATCCCCTGTTATTATTGTGCTATAGGATATCATATTGCTCAGACTAAGCAAGGTCTTTTTGAGAATCTGGGAGCATTTAAGTTGGGTGTATAAATATTTAGAATTGAAATGTCTTCTTGTTATATGTTTCCCTTGACCAATATGAAGTGAACATCCTTGTCTTTTTTGACTTTAGTTGTTTTAAATCCATGTGCCTGAATAGTCCGTTTGCCTGAAAAAATGACTTCCAACCTTTAACTCTGAGTTTTAATTTGTCTTTTGATGTGAGGTGTGTTTCCTGCAGACAGCAAATAGATGGCTTGTGTTTTTTTAATCCAATCAGCCAATCTTTGCCTCTTCAGTGGGGAAATCAGGCCATTGACATTTATTGAGATAATTGATAAGTGTGGTAGCATTCTATTCATCTTATTTTGTGAAAGTCTATTGCTTAGTTTTGTCTTTTGCATCATTGTAGAAACTAGGTTCTGTCCTTTAATTTCTTGGTGTTTACTTTGCTGAAGGTACATTGTAGTTTTCAGTGTTTAGGACAGGTTGAAATATTTCCTGTAAAGCTGGTCGTCTTGTGACAAATTTCCTCAATGTTTGCATATCAATAAAAGATTTGATTTCTCTGTCAACTTTGAAGTTTAGCTTAGCAGGATATAGAATTCTGGGCTGGAAATTGTTCTGTTTAAGTAGGTTAAAGGTAGATGATCACTGTCTTCTGGCTTGAAAAGTTTCATTAGAGAAGTCCGTGGTGACCCTGATAGGTTTGCCCAGGTAGGTCAGTTGGCACTTACTTCTGGCAGCCAGCAAAATCTTTTCTTTTGTCTTGACTTTAGATAACTTCATCACAATATGTCTTGGAGAAGCTCTACTAGAGTTAAGGCGACCAGAGGACCACTATCCCTCTGAAAGGAGTATGTCAGAATCTTTGGTGATGTATGGGAACTTTTCATTTTTAATATTCTCTAGAATGGATTCCATTCCTCTGGGCATTCTTCTTCCCCTTCTGGGATATCATGTTTGAACGCTTCATTGAATCCCTTTAGTCTGTCAGTGAACATTCTTCTTTCTCTCTCTTCTTTTCGATCTCTTTAAGAGCTTTATCCTCTACCTCTGAGATTCTTTCTTCTGCATGATGTAATCTATTTTTGATACTTTCTATTGCATCCTTAAGTCCCCTAATTGACTGTTTCAGTTCCTTCAGCTCTGCTATATCCTTTCTATATTCTTCATAGCATTCATCTCTTATTTGAGTCAGTTTTTGGATTTCCTTTTTGTTATTATCCACTTTCTCAGCAATTTCTTTCATTTTTTTTATTGTTTTCCACTTTCTCGGCAATTTCCTTCATTATTTTCATCATCTGTATTTTAAATTCCCTTTCTGTCTTTTCTACCATTTCTTTATAGGAGGAATCATCTGCTGTAGCTGCCTCATGATCCCTAGAAGGGGTTACTTTGGACTGGTATTTCATGTTGCCAGGATTTTTCTATTGATTCTTCTTCATGAGTGCTTTCTTGTATCTGTTTCCTTACCCCAATTTTCCTTTCACTTCTTCTTGCTCTTTAAGTTATTGTGCTGCTGGCCTAAAGTTTTAATGAATCCTTTTGGTATGAGACCAGAGGCGTGAGAAGATTGAGGAGCAAGAAAGGAAAAAAGATTTAAAAAAGAAAAAACAAAGTGAAAGAAGAAGGGGTGAGTAAATGGAAATTTTGACACAAAGAAGAAAGACACCAAAAGAAAGAAATAGGAGTAATAAAGGTGTATAGTAGGGTACTATGACCCAACCTTAAAGACCCCCAATTTCCAGTGGTGCTGGGTTGAGTGATTCCCTTGAGGTTAATTGCTCTTTGCCAGCCAGCTCAGACACAGTACCCCACCTACACCAGGTAGAGAGGAAAGACAAAAATACTATAAATTAAACCAAAACAAACAAGCAAAAACCCTTATGAGATAAAATTAGGGGGGAAAAAACAAATAATAAGGGCAGAAACACTGGTAAAAATGAAATTATAATTGTTCATGAAGGCAGAAATGGAAGATTGTATTTAAACTAGAATAGTGAAAAAAAAGAGAAAAAGGAAAAACAAGAAAAATAGCAAGGAAAAATGTTGAAATTAAGAAAAAAAAAAAAAGAAAAAGAAAAAGAAAAACAACAACAACAAAAACCCCAAACCAAAAAACCAAACTATATGTCTTGCTAAATATTGTCTGGGCAACAGGTGATCTTCTGAGGTATGAGATGTTAATCACAAAGTTGATACAGATATATGAGATGGAGACTAGAGGCCTCTGCTGATCTCTCAGACCCCACAGGCTTGGAAGCCCAAATGCCTCCTCAGCCTGCTTAAAAGACACTCTAAACTATGAACCTTGGGCAAGCAGAAGCTTTCCAAGGAAAGCAATTATCCCTGGGATCTCTCCTGGCATGGCTGCCTGCTTATCCAGTGTGCCAGATCCAGTCTCCCTCTATACCCCTGAGGGTCAAGGCTGTAAATTGGCCAAATACTTGGATCTCCGCACTTCCCCAGCATCTCAGTACCTGTCTTTGGGCAGATCAGTCACTAGATTACTTGCCCAAGGTCTCACAGCCAATCCCTGCACTGCAACATGTAGGGGCAGCTCCCCCACAGTAACTTTGCCAGCAGCCCACAGCTGAATGATATTAGCTCCTTTACAGCTCAGCAGCTCAGTCTGGGGCCCCAGACAATGCCCAAAGTCATCCGTACACTGGTCCAAGATCTCCCAAGGCAGTTCAATCCAGTGCCCACGTTAAAAAAAAACCCAAACAGCCCACAGGTAAGGCTTTTCCTGCTTACACTCTCACTGTTGCTATGGGTACAGCTGGAGGCAGCCTCTGACTGCACAAAGTCACCTACACTTGCCAATTTTCCACTTCTTCTGTCTTCCTTGTGGGGTCCAGAAGTCTCTCGCTGACTTTTTTTTTTTTTTGTAGAGACAGAATCTCACTTTATTGCCCACCATAGAGTGCCATGGAGTCACACAGCTCACAGCAACCTCCAACTCCTGGGCTTAGGCAATTCTCCTGCCTCAACCTCCCCAGTAGCTGGGACTATAGGCACCCGCCACAATGCCCGGCTAATTTTTGTTTTGCAGTTTGGTCAAGGCCGGGTTTGAACCTGCCACCTTTGGTATACGGGGCTGGCGCCCTACTTGCTGAGCCACAGGCATGCCCTCTCACTGGCTTCTTATGTCACCAAAGGGAAGCCTCTGGGCAAAACCCACTGGCCAGAGATGCCTGGAGTCTTTTCTCCCCACTCTCACTGCCCCTGGTTGCACAGAAGCTGTTACTCGGCCACCATCTTCCCTCCTCTCTCCTCTATAATTTTTAAGGTCAAACTTGAGACCATAAAGAAGATAGAACAGACTTTATTCTCAAGTACCGCTTCCAGGAATGTATTGAATTTGTGAATAAACAGATAAAGAAGGACCTTTTGTTTTCTGTTACTCCAGCTCTTTGAATCTTTATGTGATTTCCCTGTCTGTCATTTTCCAAGCTAATTTTCTCCCAAAGGATGGTTTTACATGGCAATCCCCTTCCTCTTTTTCTGTCTTCTGTCTTTTTAAGAGAATAAAAAGGAAAAGAAAATTAATCACACACAGTCCACTCTGGTGTTCTTGATGAAATGATTTAAGCCACTGAAGTTCTATTTATGTTGTAATTGTAAAAACTTTTGCATTTCATTAATATTTATTATAAATTTGTCACATTGACATTCACATCTATGTTTTACAGAAAGATTTGTAATTTATATGCAATGGTCTAGATGTAAAGTATCTGGGCAATGAGGCTGGTTATATAATAATGGCCATTTGAAGGATTAAACCAGAAAAGGACAAAACTAAACCAAATAAAAACGTAGGTTTGTGGGGTCATAAGATATTTGGCTCATATCTGAGAGTCACAGACCTTTGTCATTCAAGAAACTGGAAAACAGAGAAAGCTTCATTCTCTCCCTGAATTTTAAAGAGTGTACAAGCTTAACTCACTGAACACAATTCTGAAATGGTTCTAATTCCCTTATTATCAATGAAGGTAGACCACAGATTCTGGAGAGAATTTTACCTTAGGGAAATGTACCGCTGTGCATTTTCAGTAACTGGATAGTCTATTTCTGCCTCTATGCTTGAAAATTAACAGCATGTTAATGGGACTGTTGCCTACACTTGTGGCACTGTGTCTGCTTAGGATTAGGCCATTAAATATTGATGGAGATAATTGTTCCTGCCTTTGAACATCAGAAAGATGGAACTAAAAGTAGTTTAACTGGCATTTGCCTTTATGCTTGGTAAATAGAGAGCTGGATTTCTAAGTGCAGAAGGAGAGGTATTAACATGCACTTCGTTCCATAGCCAAAGCATCATTGATCAGAAAGTGTGGTTTGTAAAAATGTTATAGTAAAAGTTAAATGGAACAATTCAGCTGAGCTTTGTTGAAATTTGCTGGAAGAGAATGGGATAGAACTGTGCATTAAGGACATGCAAACATGATTTCTTGTCATTTATTGTATTGCTTTTTATTTTAAAATGAAATTCACATGTGTTGTGGGAAGAATCACTATTGCAGTGAGTGTATTTTATAGTCTAGAGGATTTCCTTATGCTTTTTACCAGATACTGTCTTATTCAGGACTCTTGAGTAAATAAAAGCCTCTAGGGCCGACTCTATTCCATTGCAATTTTCCTCTTAAGTGTTTATCTTCCTAACAAGATTGTTTCTTGAAAGATTATGTCCTGTTCATTATCCTAACCTTGGTGTCTACTACAATGCTTTACACATCCTAGATCATCAATAAACATAAGTTGAATTTATGTTTGTAATACTATCTCTGGATATTCTCACCCAGTTAAATGAGAAATAACCCACTGGATGGAAAGGAGTATTACCAGGTTTGAATGGCTAAACTGGAGACTTAGAACGGAGTTTCCTGGAATGTTGATGACAAGGCAGACTTGTGACTGGGTCTAGGCTCTATCATTTGCTAGGATGCAATTTGGAGCTGATTATTTATAATTTTTAATCCTTAGATTTTTATTAGTAAAATGGGGATAATATTCCCTACCTTATAGAGATATTTTTGAGAATTAAGTGAAATAATGTATTTATTATTTAATCATACTACCCAGAACACCATAGATTCTATATGACAGTAATTACTTTTTAAAATTTGCATTAAAAAATTTGAGCTATTTCAAGAATCTACCAAACGGTCTTTTAATTAAAATATAACACAGAGCAATAGAGTCCAGAATGTGGCAAAAAAGGAAGAAAAAATAATAGAAGTAGCTTGAGACCATAATATTGGGAAATTATTTGTTTAATTAAAATGACTTTGTTTTTATTCCACTGAGGTCTGAGAAGACCCAAAGTCTGATTTGTATATTTTTGAATTTATTGAGATGTATTTTGTGGCTTAACATATAATCAATCTTGGAGAATGTTCCATGTGCTGATGAGAAGAATTTACATCCCGTAGTTTCTGGATAAAATGTTCTGTAAGTGCCCGTTAGACCTCTTCGTTCTGTAGTCCGATGTATGTCCAGTGCTTCCAGATGGATTTTCCGTTCAGTTGACCTGCCCAGCTATGTCTATAGGGGGTTTAAGTCCCCAGAAATTCTGATGTTGCTGTTTGTCTCTGTGCTCAGATCTAGTAGAATTTGCTTTGTGAATTGGGTGCTTCTGTATTAGATACAAAAATATTTAGGATTTTTATGTGTTTTTATTGAATTGTTCCCTTTAACATTACGTAATGACCATCTTAGTCTTTCTTTACTATTGTCGATTTAAAGTCAATTTTGTTTGATAAGAGAATGGTTTCTCTGGCTTTCTATTGGTGTCTGTTTGCAGGGAATATTTTTTTTCCAATTTCTGCACCTTGTGTCTGTGTGAGTCCTTTTGGGTTAGATGTGTTTTCTGGAGACAGCAGTTACTTGGATTGTATTTTTCATCTGTTCAATTAGCTTCTGCTTCTTGAGTGAGGCATTCAGTACGTTCACACTGGCTGATAGAATTGACATGTGGTGTGCTCTTCTCTTCATCCTGTTATAGCTTTGTTTTTACTGCTTATGATACTGCTTTATATGAGCTTTCAGCTTTAGCTTTTGGATGGCTTTATACCGGTGGGTGTCTATTGTGCTGATCCATGTATAATGCAGTTTTCTGAATATTTATTGCAGAATAGGTATTGTCTTGACAAAGTCCTTCAGTGTTTGCTTGTCTGGAAAAGTATTTCTCCTTTGTGTATGGAACTTAAGAGTCAAGATGAGACCCCCACCCACCCTAAGCCTTTCTGGATTAAAAGGCCTCTATTGAGAAGTCTCCAGTTAGCCTGATGGGTTTCCTTGGTATGTTTCTGGGTGTTTTTGCTTCATAACTCACAGAAGTTCTCCTTTCATGTTGACTTCAGCCAATCTGACTATGTGTCTCTGTGATTGCTTCTTTGAAATGAATTACCCAGGTGTTTGTTGAGCTTCTTATACTTGGTTATCTAAATCTCTAGCAAGTTCAGGGAAGGTTTCCTTAATTATTCCCTAATATAGGTTTTCCAGCCCTGGTGCATTTTCTTGTTCACCCTTAGGGATGTCTATGCTTATATTTGGCTATTTTACATAATCCCATATTACTTGAAGGCTCTGTTCATTCTTTTTAATTCTCTGTTCTTTATTTTTGACTGACTGAATTAATTAAAAAAAGAGTTGTCTTCAAGCTCTGAGATTCTTTCTCCTCCCTCATTTAGTCTACTCTTAAAATTTACCACTGTGTTTCGTATTTTTTAATGAATTTTTATTTCCAAGGGTTCTATTTTTTAATGCCAATTTCCTTAGTGAATCTTTTATTTATTTCCTAAATTGTTTTTCTGGTTTCTTTGAATTAGTTTTATGTTTTCTCTTAAATTTCCTGAGATGTGTTTGGAATTCTTTATCTGCTATTTCAATGTTTTCATTTTGGTTGGTATTCATTGCGAGTGAGCTGTTGTTCCCTTTGGTGGTGTTCTTTAGGTGTGACTTTTCATACTTCCAATAAATTCTTATCTGGAGTAGCTGTCATTTCTTATTGTTTTAATTTTTTTTGTTTAGAGGGGGCTTCTGCCTCCCCTCACACATAAGGGTATGTGTGTAGTGTATGTTGGGTAAAAATCTTTGGTTCTGTTTGTGGGTACTTTGGGTTATAGGCTTTGGATGGATGCCTTGGTTGTGAATATTCTTGGTGTGGGGATTTTCTCCGTTGCTAATTGCAGACAGTGTGAGCTCTGTGGGTGGGAAGATGTCCTGCCTCCTGTTGATGAGGAAGGATGGAGGCCTTTGGAGTCTTTTCTCTTTTCCAAACCCTATGGTTTTCTTAACTGTGTGAATGATATTGGCACAACTAATTTAATCTAAGGGACCGTAAGTGTGGCTTGTTGGTAAAAATTAACCACACCCTGTATGATTTAGTCATTAAATATTGTAAAGGGCTATGCAATGAAGCTTACTATCAGTAGATGGTACTTACCAGAAGGAACAACTGCAGCATGAATGTCTCTAGACGCTTAGGAGAAGCCTAAGATGGCCGAGGTGATCAGTAGGGCCCTGAAACTTCCAGGCAAGTACTTGTTCTCCACCACAGCAGGGATGTGTGCGGGAGTGAGGCTGGGTGGAATTGGGATGAGTAGGCCTTCCCTTGGGCTCCACAAAAGCTTGGCTATACCAGTAGGAGTCAAGGGCCTGCTCTCCAGCTTTTGGGGCCAGCCACCAGGGCGGAGCTGGTGCAGCCCCACCCAGCTCGAATGCTTGTTAGGGAGAGGCCATTTGAGATTCACAGTCTGGCTGCGGGGAGTGGGTTTTGTTTTTGTTTACCCTTCCCTGTTCAATAGTCTTCCTCTAGCATCTTCCAGCAGGCAGGAGCTCAAACTAGTTGAGCTCTCCCACATGGTTCTGTGAGCTGAGATCTTCCCTGTCTGGGATCCCACCCTGGGCTGAACATATTGCCTTCCTGAAGTGGGGGAAGGGGTGCTCCACAAATGTGCTGTGGTTGGACCCATGCTGGACTCTCCTTTTCCATGCAGGCTTTCTTGCCTCCTGAAAATAGTTCAAAAATTCCTCTATGTTCCTGAGCAACATGATTGACCCCTGAGGGCATAGCAACTGGCCTGCAACTGTTCTGCAGCAACCTGTTCCTTGGTCCCCAAGGATCAATCCCTGACTGTGCCAGGGAGAGGTGTGCTGGTCCAGATTTGCCTATGAGGTGCTCAAGCAGGTTTGGCAACCCTTTGCTTTGGGATATATACTGCTGCAATGTAACATTAGGCAAGGAGCACCAGGAAGGGCCAGTGAGCTCACGGTCTGATCACCCCTCAGTCTTCTGCAGGTCTTTAAAAGGAAGGTTTGGGCTCTGTGGAAGCTTTGTTGTTATAGGCACACCAACAGAGGGCAGGCAGCTGAAAGCCCCAGCTCAGTTGTCTGTCTTGGCGTCTATGGATAAGAGAGGTGTAGGGAAGGAAAAGTGTCTGAATGGAAGAAAGCTAGCACTTTAGTAGTGTGGGAAAGGAATTCTGATAACCTTGACAAGAGTGTAACCATTTTAGAAAACAAGCAATCCCGTCTCCAGATGACTGTAGTGCTTCAAGGACAGAGTTTCTGGGAAATACCCTACTCACAGATTCCCATAATCTTGACCTACACTAGAGAATAGCCCTGGGTGGTACTTTGGGCTCACTGTCCCATTCAGCTAAACTGACAAGGCTAATAACAGCCTTTTGTAAGTCTGTGTGGGCTGGGCTGACACCAAATCAGTCTCCATTCTAATTTTCCCTCTAATAAAATCTTTCCTTACCCCTAGACTGGCCTCCTCTCCTTTTGTGTGGACCCTCATCTTGGTTTGATGCCTTAACCTCTCAGGAAGTCCTTCTCTCCAGAAGGCAGCTCACCTGGAAGGTCTAGGCTCTAGGGTCATTCCCCTGCTACACACCAGCCCCAGTGGCTTCCATAGTCTGGGCAGAGTTGGGAAATGTTTGTGAGGAATGGTTGACATGGAAACTTGGGGGCTGCAGCTCTCTTGGGAGAACAGAAGCATATGGTGGGTGGAAAAGCAATATGGCACCTGCCATTTTGGCCCTAGTCTGTAGTGACCAGAAGTGACCCTAAGGGGGCTGGAAGCCTCAAGAAACTTCCAGTTCATTAGCAGCAGCACCTCCCTTTTGAGCTCTTGAGGGTAGAAAGGCTCTCTACCAGCTCAGGGGCCTTCTGAGTGCCAGAGAGATGAAGAAGGGAGACACAAACCACTTTTTCTGGGCTTCAAGCCTCTTGTGGGGTATTCTCTGCCTATGCTGCTTCTTGTTCTGCTCACAGTTTGTTCCCATGAATCTCTGGTAGGTTTTGGCACTTTTCCTTTGGAATTATACTTGATCTATATTTGTTTACTCTCTTTTTTCATCTATAACCTTTCCTTATTTCTGAGCTGATGTGGCAGCTGGTGTCTCTGGACAGCCATCTTATGCCCTTTCTTCAGCTGTTTAAGCCACCCATCTGTGGTACTTTGTTACAGTAGCCCTAGCTTAGTCATACATTTTTCAATAATAAACCAAATCCAATTCACTTTTAATTTTAAAGGAACTGAATCAAATACTTTTAAAAAATTTATTCAGTAAATTTTTTCAAATTGGGACCAAATTTTCTCATGATGAGTAAATTTTAAATATATTTTAAATAAATATATCAGAACTTAGGAATTCCAATACACTTTTTTCTTTGTACTTATTTGGACAATAACACTGATGCTCAGAATATTTGGGGTCCTGTCTTGCTTGGTTGAGTAGACACTCAAGAAGTCAGTGTAAATATCCATGTGCTCTGCTACTTCTGTTTGTGTGTTCGTGTTATTCAGCTTAGTGACCTTAACATTTCTCACTACAATTCCTACCAGTTTTGTTGTTTCCAAGTATTAATTCACTTTTTAAGGGATGATGACTCTACCATGATCTTTGAAAGCAGTTCCAAAGAAAACTTCAGAAAAGTTTTGAGTGCTTAGGATCAATTTTGATCCAGTGGCACTATGACTTGTGACCTCCTGCAACCTGAACCTCTTGTACCTACTGGAAGAATGTCCTGCACGAGGTCCCTGGTGCTATTCTATTTCTTTTTGTAGAATGAGAGGTGCAGCTCCCACTGCTGTATTTTCCAGGGTTCTCACACTTACAGTGCCATTTGATTTTAGCTTTTCAAATATCTTAAAATATTTCTTTTGGCTGATCCTCTCTGGGAGTGCCTCATTTTAGCTGGCTGTCAGATGAACTCCCTTGAGAAGACTCTTTCTAAACCTCCTTATTCTCATCCTTTGCTTTATAGTTAGATCTTGTTACTTAGGTCTTCAAATTTCACCTCATTGTTACATCCAGTTAAGATTTCTTTTAGTTTACAAGATTATAATTGAAAGTGGAAGGAAGCAATGCAGTATGGTAGTTAAGTGTGTACTCTGTGGTTGGATGGTCTGTATTCAAATCTCCATTTGTCTATTACTACTACCTATGATTTATTTGACTATTTACCTCTCTGACCCTCAGCTTCCATCTTAAAACAGAGCTGTCAGTGGTATTTGTATTATTGCTCATTGTGAGATTAAAGGAGATGATATGGGAAAAGCTCTTAGCAGAGAATCTGGCATATAGTAAGCTCTCAGTAAAGGTTAACTGATGTAATCCTAGAACGTCTATTTCCAAGAAGTAACAATGCACATGCCTTAGCAATGGCTGACATGTGTGGAAAAAAAAAAAAAAAAAGAAGAAATCTAGTTGTCTCTGAAAAGCTGTTGCTTTATCTCAGAAGTAACATTAAGGTAGATATTATATCCCTTATCTTTGAGTGAGACCCCAACAAAAACCAGGTGATCGTTACCTGAGAAAGTGGCCCTGAATTTACCATTGCTCATTTCTCTTCCACTTTTTTCTTAATTGGACTCTCTAAAAATCTCTACATGAATATGAGTCTATTTGGTATTGCATTTGATCCCATTTTGATAATATAAATATGTAGACTTTGAGTGGGAGGAGCAGAAAGTAACTAAATTAATTTTAAAACCTTAATTTGGTTGAGCTAAAAATGACAACATCTGTAGCCATACTTCCATTCAACCTCCAACTTCTGTCATTCCTGAAGAACAGGATAATGTAAGCCCAGAAGGAAAAATTCGTTAACTGATTAGAAGTACATTTTGGCATCTGTGAATTGAAGAATTACAAAGTCCTTTCCTTTGGATCACTTTTTAAAGTTCTTCTTCCTAGTGGTTTTGGAAAGGAGTCACCATTGCTTGATATAATGGAGCATAAATACTGTGGAAGAAACCTATGGGAACGCTCAGTGTGTC
This sequence comes from Arctocebus calabarensis, assembly GCA_963573935.1. Lineage (NCBI taxonomy): Eukaryota > Metazoa > Chordata > Mammalia > Primates > Lorisidae > Arctocebus > Arctocebus calabarensis. The sequence goes on along the minus strand of CAUYON010152358.1, from coordinate 12,796 downwards.
TCTCTTAACAGGTCTCCCTGGTGGAATGAGTCATATTCTCACTCATTTTTAGTTACATGCATTCAACCAAACTAAGAGTGTTATTTAGGATATATGAAAGGCAGATGTTAAAGGATAGACACCATTTTCTTTTAAAATTATTTTCAAGAAATGATTAATGCATATGCAATTTTATAATCTTCTTTTCAACTACACCAAATTTTTAGTGTCGAAGTGAGGAAAACCTCTGTAGAATTCAAAGAGCTGCAATTTTTACTTTGAACTTTTTTCTTGGTAGATAGTTTCATTCACAAGCAGATAAAGATATCTTTTGTATCCTACTTATTGTAATAATAGACCGGAAGGATTCTTGGTAAAACCTGAATATTTTTAAATGCTCTATATGTTCTAGCTCTAAATTGCATGTTTTAAGCATATTGCTTTGAAATCCTGAAAAAAATGCATACTGAATTTTGATGTGTTCTAAAACAGTCATGAAAATTAACATCTTCCCTCAGCCCAGGGCCAAACAGATTTTTTTGCAGGGCCAAATTAGAATCTGCCTACAGGCTTCAGATAAAAAAAGGTAGCAAGCAGGCAACTTTTTAAAGTCAGAAAAGGCAAAGTAATCTTACATGGCTATCTTTTTTGGTAATTGAAGTAGCTAGAGAAGAGAATAATCTTTTAATTTAGCCTTAACCCTCCATAGAATGTGAATATTGGTAGATCTTTCCTTCGATATAAGCAAGCATAATGGTACTTTCCATCCTTTAGGTAACAAATTGTTTTAATGTAAAAATATAAGTTACTGGGAGTGGAACTTGCAGGGCATGTTAACTAGGTACCCTTTTTAGATTTATTTTTTTGAAGATTCACTTTTGAATAGATTTAGCTTCCATATTGGAACAGGAAGGTCAGAATCCAGAGCCATGGATTACTGATTACATATTACTGTTCCTATTTGCTCTGAAATTAAGTAAGAAAAACTAATGCCATGGACCATAATAGAAAAGAGACTGAGCACAAAGACTGAGGAAGCAATTCCCATGGCAGCAGGAGAGAAAGGCGAGCATGGAGCAGTCCAGAGAGAAGAGGGCTGGGATTCAGAGTATGTGAACTCAGAGGCTCCCCACATAGGAATGTTGCATGGGTGCAAAACCCAGGACCACTTCAGCATTCCAGAGACATTGATGAACACTAAGCACACACACTATGCTGAATGCTGAGGTTCAGACGTGAACAAGGCATTCTCTCTGCTCTCAAAGAACTCACAGTCTGGCAAAAGGACTATCGGAAGATGAAGGAAACATGGCCTAGAAGAGCCAATGAAAATAATAATCAGAAACACTTTTTGAGTGCTTAAGATGGTCTAACCACTATTTTTAACCTATTAGCATTGATTTTCAACTGTGCAACAACTCAGTAAGTAAGGAACATTCATTATTTCTATGTCGCAATTAAGAGAGCTGAGACTAGGAGAAGTTAATTAACTTACCTCACTATGTAAGTAATTAACTTACCTTTACCAAGGTCATAAAGCTAGTAATTGGCACTACAGCCAAGAAAAGGGAAATAGAATAGGAGCAGAAAGAGAAATCACATAAACTTATATATATATATATATAAAATGTATGTGTGTATGTGTGTGTGTATATATATATATTATATACATCCTAACCGTACTCACACACATAATCCAAATACAACTTATGTGTTCCTGCTTCTCCAGTTTTCTGGATGCCATTACCATATCTGGACCATACTTAATGAGTTTCCTTATTCTTTCTACTTGTCTGTGAAGACTCGCTCACATTCTCCTTCACTCCTAAGTCCTTCTCTGAAGGCTCTTGATGGAAATTCTCTTCCCCTACTCTAAACTGCCATTATCTTTATTTCTGTTTATTAATTCACTAAATATTTATAGAGGGAGCTGTTTTTTCTTTCCTTAAACATAGCAATTTAGAAAGTATTTCCCTCAGTGCTGCACATACATGACACATAGCAAGTGTTTCTTGGTGTTTCAGTCAAGAAGCAAGGACCTCCTTCCTCCCCGTGTCTGGTGGGCTGTTCTGTCTCACGGATCAGTCTGTACTTACAGTTCTAATTAGGGATTCCAGACAACGCCTACTCTGCCTCCTGCTGGTGGAGACCATTCTGATCCAGCTGACTTGCAGCATCACGTTTGCTGGTCTTTTGGGGGATCACTTTTTAGTTACTCTGGTTTTCTATCTTTGTAGTCTGATGATTAATATTATATAAGAAGAGGCTGGAAAAGGGCTCAGCTAGCCAGCCAGGATGTTTCCCTTGTAACATTTTATGATCCTTTACAAAGTTGCCCTCATGGGAATCCTTTTATTGCAGTTCTTTCATCATTAGATTTACAGTTTTCATGCTTGACGTGCCGGCCACATCCAAAGCCAGAGACCCTTGGAGTCCATGGCTCCAGAGACATAAGCCTGGCCTGTAGAATGGTCATTTTAACTGACAGGGTAAGAAAGACTGAAACCTTATTGCAGCTTTTTTTGTTTGTTTTGTTTTTGGCTTCCTTTGAATTCTTTCCCAGGGCAGCCACCCCTAGTAGGCTGGCTCTACAGGGCTGGTAAAATGCCCCAGTTGTTCTCCATCACACTCACTTTGTTTATTGTGCTGACCAAGTCAAGTGACTACACAAAGACATCGTGTTAGCTGCAGTTTTTGTCCCCCTCCCCCCCAATCTTCGTATTTCCTAAGCTGCTTCAAATCTCCAAGAAGTGCATCCCAGGGGAAACCAGAGTTCAGAATTCTTTTTTTTTTTAACTTTATTCAAATTAATATGAGGACACAATATTTAGGTTACATTTTTCTTCCTTTCAGGGTGGAGTTCCCAGAGTTCAGAATTCTTACTCTAGCCAACTGGGATTACACAAAAAATATGAAATTATAATTATGTTATTCTTAGGTTGGAGCTGGCAAAATGTGAGATTCTTTTCCTGGGAGTATCCAGATTATGGATCAAGTGGACGGTAATGGAGTCTCTCAATGTTCTTAGCAGAGGCCAACACCCCAGATGTGCAACTGTGAAGGAATATCAGATGAGCACACTCATGGTCTTGTTTATTGAGAATGAGGTAGTACAAATCTTTCACAATCCATCTGTAGGGTAAGGGACCAGAAGTTTCAGAAATTGTATGAGTTAACAACTTTTGTGTTGTTGTGGCTGATAAACATGCCCACTGGAATAAATGCTGAAAAAAAGGAAATTTGTGTGTTACTGGTTCTGTAAAGTATAAGGATCTTTGTGGTTTATCTTAACTCATCTTCCCTTTGGTGGGTAAATATTGCTTGTTAGTTGAGGGAAGAAAGATATGTTTTCTATTTTCTTCAAAAATGCTCCCCCCCCACTTTTAAGAAAAATAGATCTTATTGTGTATACGTAGTACAACATGATATTATAGGGTACATACAGAGAGTAAAATAGTTACCATAGTGAAACAAATAAACATGTTTGTCATGTTAAAACATTTCTTGAGGAGACTCTATTTGAATTAACTGGAAGTTCTTTATCTGACAATGCTGGGGTTAATGTTAAGTGTTAACGGAGCCCACATCCTCTGAAGAGGAACCCACACCCTCTCCTTCCCCTCCATTGCCTTCTTTGTCTTTTTTGTCAATGCCACATGATAAAGTGAAGGTTGCAAAGAGAAAATAACTTTTAATCTTTAGTAGTACTATTTATTAAACATATCCTCTAAATGCCATGTGATGTGTAAAGAGCCAAAAAGAAAAAGGAAAGGGAGGCCCTGTTCTTGCCCTGAGTCCAATAGGATGAAGAAAAGGAAAATAAGGCACCAAAAGGGTATAATTAGAACAGGAGAGAAATGATTAAGTGGAATTCACAGTGGAAAAGTAATTATGTGTAAGGAAAGAAGTTTTTCACAAAATACTATAAAGTTTCAGGAAAAAATAATTTGTGAGAAGCTTAGAACAGTTCATAAAATTATATTATTTGCCCTATAAAAAAGAATCTAGGCATTTTAATCCATTACAGTAGGACATGTGTTGTTTGTTAGCTTTTGTTTTTGTTTTTGTGAGATAATGAATTGTACTCATCTCACTTGGGATTTGCAGCATAAGGTTTCATATATGTGGGATGCAACAGCAGAATAGAAATATTAACTGTTCTAAATAGAGATCATCCTAGCATTGTTGGTCTCATTAGCTCAAAATGATAAATCCAGATCTAGAAATAGCATGAAACATCTAACAAGGAAATGAAGCCAAACAAAACTCCATTGAGACATGGGTTTTTCGACCATTAGTAGTAATTTAGAGAGCTGAAATAAACACTATCTTGTTTCCATCAAATGCCCTGATGTGATTCAGGTAAATCACATGATAAATCATGGTAAATATCTACAGACAGTCACAGGTAGAAATAAATCAAAGATTTACATCTTCAAAATTTGGAAAACGAAGGTTTTGTGAAGATAAGCTTTCTAAAATCATCAAAGCAAAATCTTTGAATCGTAATTCAACAGAAATAGTTTCTAATTGGTCCCTTCCAATCATAATGGTATATTAAATTTAAGTGGTAAATGTTGTTTATTTTTTTAACAAGTGCTGCCTAAATCCAATCCTTTGGAACTTACAAGGTTTCCCTGAACCATTTGACGAAGCACATGTGAGAAACTAGGTTGATGACTGAGTTCAGAGTGTGGTTTGGAGGTCCTCACCCATCCCCAGTAAGACATTCATTCACTCCTTCTTTCTTCATGCATTTAGTACAGTCCTATACTGGGGGATACAGACAGGAATATGAAACCATTCCAGATTTCAAGAAACCACAACCTTTTGGAGAAGATGAGGTCATCACAGTTTTGAAGAGCTCATTTCTTTTCATTATATGAATTCAAAGCATAGAGTGGTAGACAAGGTTGGGAGGACTGAAGCCTTGGTTCTGAGTCCTTCTTTGGCAGTTAATAGCCATGTCCTAAGTTGAGCAGATTCCTATCAGTAAAATGAAATAGTAACTCATTTAATCCTCAATGAGTTAGGAGAATTATGTGAATTAGTGCATGTGAATCACTTAGTATAGTGCCTGGGACACTCAAATTGCTTTACAAAGCTTGCTATTATCATCATTATGTCATTTGAATCTGGACGAGAATTCCTTTTTCTTTTTGCTCAGAAAAACGTTAAGTAACTTATTTATGTATATACAGATTATAGGTAGAAATGCTGGGACCCAAGGTGGGTTTCAGTGCTGAGTGATTAACATGCTCAATATTTTTCTTTCTACTACATTAGATCTTTTCTGAAAAAGCTTAATTTCCATAAATTCCTTGAAAGGATAATGCTTATTAATATGGTAAAATCATTCATGCAATTCTTGCTAAATCTCCTGTACTCTGTCCTGTTTTGCTAAATCTTCTAGAAGAATTGTTCTTTTCACTCTTTCACAGAAATATTCATAACATTGCAGCAGGATACTTTTTACTAAATGATGACTAATAATTACAGCAGAAGCTATTCACTTTTCCCCAGCCAATTATCACTACATTATGAACCCATCAACTTTAGAACCTTGATTAACTCTTATTTTGTAGCTAAGAATCATGATTATATTGTTAATTCAGCATAGTCTTTTTTTAATCTTAAAAAGGTGTTAAGCACATAGCCAAGCTTTGTCAGTTCTGTTTTTCAGGCTAGAGTATTTTTTTAACTGCTAAGTTATACACCCCATTGGAATCCATTACCGTGGCAGGTTTTTCTAGGCAAATAGCACGCTAGAGGGAAGTTTGGCTTTGAGTTTTCTTCTTTTTGAGTTAGCTTATTCTTTGGTTGCTAATTTGCATTTTTCTCTAAAGGAGATTATAATTATAATGCATATGTAGAAGCATAAAGCAACACCTCCCCTCCCCCAACTGAAAGTATCACCTTGGACAAATCATCCATTTCTGTCTCCGTTTAAATATCTGTAAAAGGGGACAATAATTCCTATTCCAAGGCTCTGTGTTGCAGATAGAATGTGATGATGTGCTGGAGTTAGCTAATTAATGATTCAGGAAGTTTGAAAGCTAGCTGTTAAAATCTTCTCAGTTTAAAATTGGCCATGGGGGTAGTTTTTCAACATGGAAATTGAACAATACTGCAAATTGGAGCTTTAATTTTCTTTTCCAGACAGTGGATTTACCAGCATGTCACTGACTAACCCTTGCAAACCCTTTAACAAAGTTCCAGGTCCATATTAGAGTTCAAAATTCATAGTTCTTAGGAGTATGATTAGGATGTCAATTCAGAAATCTGCATAGGCGTGTTTTTCTTAGTTACCTTTTCAAAGGCTGATATCATTTTATACCTTTAAGCTAACAATAATGATGCCAAGATGTTTATGTTAAGAAGTGTGCCTTTTGGTACTAGCTCAATAGAATAAATCTGAGGAATATACAGAGTTTCATGTGAGAAAACTTCTCATCAGTTGACGACCAAGATGCTCTGATGAAGGGTGGTGTAGGAATTCTGTTTGCTGAAGGTCATCCTAATGGTCTTGCTCTTCCTCCTCAGTGGCAGTGCACAGAACATTTCATGAGTTTCTGGCCTAACATAAAGAATACATATTTTTTAATCATAATGTGCTACTTTGTCTCTCCGTTGCTTCATATGGTAGCTTCTATTTCCTGTGTTTCTTCTATGGAATTGAATTTGCTTACCTGGAAGTAAAGTGTTTGAAAAATCACATAGAAATTCAAAATGTGTTTTGAATGATAGACTCCTTCAGTTGGCTCTGAAAAGCACCTCCATATATCGAATACCTTTATGGCTCTGTCTGCCACTTGATCTGGACACGGGAAAGGCAGGATTCCAGGCAGAGGGAGAGGTTTCCCAAACTTCACTTGTGCAAATGATTAGGAGCAGCTGTTTGAATTCATATTTCAGTTGGTGAGCTCAGAAATGGGCCACATTTTTTTCAGTTGGACTGCTTCTACTAGGTAGGTGAGGGAATCTGCTGTAGTAAATATCAGGTATTGGAGATAGAAAACCTACTTAGATATAAAATAGGGATGTTTTATAGGCTACAGAGGACAAACTAAAAATATCAAAGTATGTTGAAGGAATGCACTTAAACATATGTATAGTGAATTTTGACTGACAGAAAAATTAATTCAAGGCAATTTTATTTTTTATTTTATTTTTTATTTTTTTGCAGATTTTGGCCAGGGCTGGGTTTCAACCTGCCACCTCCAGCATATGAGGCCAGCGCCCTACTCCTTGAGACACAGGTGCTGTCTGGCAATTTTATTTTTTGATTAAATGGTCAGGGAAATTATTATTTACATGTAATAAGGTGTTACTTTCCTAATGTCTTATTGGTATAATTATTTTATCTTACAAAATACATCTGATGTTAAATTAAATAAATGTATAATGTATAAATATATATATTCTGAGTAGAATTTTTTTCTGATTATAAAGGTTTTGTAACTCCATGTAAAATTTGAAGCAGTAGAGAAATATACAAAACACAGATAATTTCATCCTTCAGCTGTAACTACTCTTAAAATGTGGGTAATAATGATTTTGACTTTTAAAAACATTATTTAAATATATGTAAACTCATATGAATATAAGCAAGTATACATATGATTACTTATTTGCTTGTTTCTGTATTTATTTTAAATATAAGGTCATCTTATTCTAAGAATTTGCTTCTTTGTTTGATTCAGCTTGGTTCTTATTCCATATCAACACACATAGTCTCAGTTCATTATTTTGAATGTTTGTATGTGATTCTGCTGCTTGCATGTACAGTAATATGTATAATGAATTCACTGATGGAAACTTAGAATTTTGTAATTATTAACTTAAATACAAGGGACATTTATGTTTATCTCTATAAATAATTGTATATTTATGAATATTTATATAGAACAAATGCCCAGAAGCAGATATCTTCTTGCCATTTTAAATTTTCAAGACAACCCTGCAAGGTAAGAATACTATTACTACATCCATTGCAATGCTGAGTTAAATTAAAGAATAAAAAAGTTAAATCCTTTATCCAAAGTCATTTAACTAGCAGTAGAAGACCAAGACCAAGCACCCACACTATAGCTGCACAATCTGACTACAGAAACTATTCTAGGATGTCCCGTTATTTCTGTCTCTTGGTATTTCATTTATCCATATATTCTAACATTTATGAAATAGGAATCTATCTTCCCACTGATGCCATCTAACAATTGTTGTCATCTAGGAAACAACACGACATAAATGTCTTTATGAATGTTCATCTGTGAACATTCTGTGCTATTCCTGATTATGTGCCTGGGTCCCTGTAACTCTTCCACAAAACACTTAAAGATGCTTGCAGGCAGGAATGAGCATCCTGGTTGTTGCCTGAAAAGCTTCTATTGATATTGTCATATAAATTTAAAAAAGAAAAAAAAATCTACCAGTAACAAAACTTGTCAACTGACTCTCAAAAGTCTAGAAGAAACCCTCCAGATAATAGTAAATAACTCTATAAAGAAATGTTGCCTCCCCAACAGTCAGTAGCAAACTATCACAGACTGGGAGGCTGCCAAACAAAAGAAATTTATTTCTCATGGTACCAGAGTCTGAAAAGTTCAAAAACAAGATGCTGATGGATTTGGTGCCTAGGCGGGGTCTGCTTCTTGGTTCAGAGACTGTCATTTTCATGCTGTTTCTCCCAGGGTGGAAGGGTGAAGGATTTCTCTAGGGTTCCTCTTAGAGGGGCATTGATCCCATTCATGAGGCCTCTGACTTCGTGACCTACAGGATGCCCCACCTCCAAACAACACTGGGCATTTGGTTTCAACATATAAATTTGGGGGGCACATAAATATTCACTCTAAACAAATTAAATCTACACAAATTGGTTTTATTATATTAATTTATATATTATTTATTCATATGACAGTGATAAAGATAATGTCTAAATGTAAAAATGTTGCACATAGCATAATTCACCTTTTTACCCCTTTCTCTTAGAGATACATAATATAAAGGTGCTTCTTACAATTGATGGCTTTTAGATTTAATAAGATATATTAGTGTTTATCTTATGGGATTGTTATAAGAATGGCTATAAATGCTTAGAACAGTGCCTAGTATGTATTGAGTATTTGATCTGCTAGATGGTAATCATTAAAATATTTAATGAAATTGTGAATTTTTTTTCCAAAAAGGTTAAACCAATTGACAATATGAATTTAATAATTTTATCATAGCAATTTATAACCTAAAACATAATTTGGTATAAATTCTTCATTAAAGAAAACACAATTATTATCTTAAGAATATCATGTCTGACCACATATATTTTGTACACACAAAAAGGTCAAATTTGCTAAAAATCTAAAAGAAAAAAACCCTTCCATTTATGGTACCATAAAAATGGAATTCTACCTATTATTTTCTCATACAAATGTTTAAAACCTCTGAGTTTTATATAACAATTAAAAGGGAGGAAGGGTCTTGGTAAGTTCCTACCTAATGGGTACACGTATGGGTCAATGCTGCACTTCCTGGGTGAAGGTCACATTCACACCTTGGACTTCACCTTAAAAAAGCAAACAATGTAACGTAATCATATGTACCTCTATATTAATCTGAGTAAATAAGAAAATAAAAAAATAAAAAGTATATTTTCTCCCATGATTCTTTTACCTTTAGGCAATAATAATAATGCTTATAAAAATGTACAATAAAAATTATTATTATTCAACAAATAAATGATGCAGTTGTTCCTTGTTATCACTGGTAGATTCATTCCAGAACCTGCTGCAGATAGTGTATTCTATGGATGTTCAAATGCTTTATATGAAATGGGTTAGTATGTGCATATAACCGATGCACAGCCTTCCTTATACTTTCAATCGTTAATAAATTACTTTTGATACCTAATACAAGGTAAACGCTGTGTAAATAGTTGTATTATTTAGTGGACAATGAGAAGACAAAAATACCTATGCATATTTAAATTCAACCATCATTATTTTCCTGAGTGTTTTTGTTCTGTGGCTGGTTGAACCCACAGATATGGAATCAATGAATATAAAGAACTGATTTCATATTAACAATTTTTGAAGGATGGAGGTATTAAAAGTAGTAAGAACATAGTATATAACTGAATGCAAGAACATTTTTGATATAACTAAAAAATCAATCATCTTTCCACACAATGTGTTTTTTACTGAGACCTTGTTTCTTAATTCATTCAGTTTCTTTATCAATGCAAACTTGACATTACACTTTGACTTTAAGTATTAGAATTGTTGCTCCCTACTTAATTTCTTACATCAGATGTAAGGGAGTTATACCACTTTGGTAAGGAATTAGAGAAACTAAAAGAATTTCTATGAAGAGATAACAAGAAAGTTTTCAACTGTACATTCCTCATTAGTATTTCCTACTTAAGATCATGGTCTTAGACTTTTTTAGAGCAGGATCTCAGGAATTTCTGATTTCTAAACTTTCATGTTTGAACCTAGGAATTAGTTCCATAGGCACAATTTTCTTAACTTTCTACAAATACTTTCTTGTCTCTAATTTAGGTTATTGTACATGGCTGTCATTTCTGATATAAAAATATACTAATAAATACATTTTAGTTTTGCTCCTACAGAAAATTGATAGGTTGCTTTTTCTCTTCTCCACAAGAAAATGTTTTTATTAATTGTTTGAAGGGCCTAGAAGATGTGGTTTTGTAGTCTCTTCTTGTCAGATGTATACTTAAGATTTGTTTTGGATCATGAACAAAGTTTTGGGACCATCCATAACCATCTAAAATACCAGGGCTTACTTGCAGAGGAAACAAATATCCAAGATCCTTCAGAGAAGCAAACTCTAATCTTTTTGGACTAGGAACTGGTTCAGGGAAGATAATTTTTTCATGGACTGGAGCAGGAGGATGGTGTCAGGATGATTCTAGCACATTACATTTATTTGCACTTTATTTCTATTATTATTATTACACTGTAATATATAATGAAATAATTATACAGCTCACCATATTAAAGAATCAGTGGGAGCCAAGAGCTTATTTTCCTGCATTAGATGGTCCCATGTAGGGCTGATGGGAGAGTGACACCTGACGTGTGTTGCTCATGTCCAGTCAACTCCTCAATCCCAGTTTGGTTACTGTCACTACAGAAAACTCTGCTTCATAAAGACAGGATGTTGGAGATGGAAGCAAGCTTGTCAGTGCATTTGTGGTAATCTCAGGGCATCCTGCCGTGACTTTAATCCAGCAATATGGAGATCTGAAGTTGTCTCAGGGATACTTTTAAGGCTGCTGTCATTTGTGATCTCAGCAGTTGATCCTTTTCTCGCACAAGGTCAATTCACTTGGCTCATTCACAAATGGGTGGCAGATCCACTCTTTCCTAGTTCAGGAATCTTCTGTGGTTGGGAAGTGATACTGAAACTCTTCTGAAAGCTGAGACAGGTGATGAGGGAGAAAGATGGCCCTGGCTGAGTGTCTTTCAAGATCTCTGGTAATGTTTGAAATATGTCAAAAACCACTCATTACCCCCCGTAATTCCAATTTGTCTTTGGGTGCAGCCACTTTATGTGCCAACTTGAACACAGGTGTTGTACTGCCCCGAAGTGACAGATTGAGTTCATTGTGCACGTTGAGTACATCACACAAGTGAGTAAGTTTTGTGACCCATTCAGTGTCACTGAAATGTGCTGCCAGTGGTGACTGTATTTTCAAAAGAAATCTCTGGAGCAACTCTTGTAACTCCAAAACTCTGGTCCTTGACCTACCTGCAGAAAGCCATCACCCTCCCATGGTAAGAGGGGACGTATGTGCTGCAGCCATCTCCCCACAGAGCTGCACAAATGGATGCAGCTTAAGAGCATGTGCTTCCATGTGGTTGATAATTTTAATCATATCCTGCAAAACATTGCTCAGTTCAGGTGACATTTCAGTTACCTAGGATTTCTCTATGAATAGAAGTGACCTCCTTGACCCCATAGTGAAAGCAGAATTCTATCCAGTCATGGTACCCACTCTGTCCACACATACACAACACAAAATGACCTATTTGGTTTTCTTGGTATGTCATCACTCAAAGACTTGAATAGTTCTATAGCTGTAGTGTTGTTTGGCAACAAAAGTACACAAAACATATCCTCCTGCACATCCTCCTGAAAATATATCTCACAAAACAAGCATTGTTGCGACCTTGTTGTCAACATTGGTAGATTCATCAACCCGCATTGTATACCATGGTGACTCATTAATCCTTCCTAACGACCGTTCTTCAACACCCTCTTCCACTTCATCAATTTGTTTAGTTATGGTGATAGTCAAAGAGGAACATGTGCCACCTTTTGAACTGCAGCCTCTCCTAAAACTTCATGGAAAACGTCTTTAGCATCAGGCAGGGTCAACCAATGGTAAAGGCTTCTTAGCTCTAGCCCTGTGCTCAGCTGCCAAGAATGATAAACTCTGTGCAGACACATTTGATGAAGTGGAAGCTTCAATAATTGTGTCTGTTATTTTTGTTTACTTTTTTCTTTTGAAAACTCCAAAGCCGGGCGGCACCTGTGGCTCAGCGAGTAGGGTTCCAGCCCCATATACTGAGCGTGGCGGGTTCAAGCCCAGCCTCGGAGCCCAGTCTCGGCTAAACTGCAAAACAGAAAAATAGCCGGGCGTTGTGGCGGGCGCCTGTAGTCCCAGCTACTCGAGAGGCTGAGGCAAGAGAATCGCCTAAGCCCAGGAGTTGGAGGTTGCTGTGAGCTGCGTGATGCCACAGCACTCTACCGAGGGTGATAAAGTGAGACTCTGTCTCTACAAAAAAAAAAA
>CAUYON010152347.1:0-13364 GCA_963573935.1 Arctocebus calabarensis | reverse complement strand
CCCATATACTGAGGGAGAGGGTTCGAATCCAGCCCCAGCCAAACTGTACCAAAAAATAGCCGGGCATTGTGGCAGGCGCCTATAGTCCCAGCTACTCAGGAGGCTGAGGCAGGAGAATCGCCTAAGCCCAGGAGTTGGAGGTTGCTGTGAGCTATGACAACAGTCTACCCAGGGCGATAAAGAGAGACTGTCTCTTAAAAAAAAAAAAAATACATCTTTCCCCACCCCCTCCTGAGCCTTCTGCACTCCCAGAAAGTGGCTCACCTTCTCCAGAGGGTCGCTCCTCCTGCTCCTCTCTCTGCCCATCTCTCCTCCGCAAACAGCCTGCCCTGGGCTCCATGATGTGGGTCTTGAGTGGGCAGTAGGTACCCCTTGCCTGTGTTCCCTCCTTTCCGTCACAGCTTGTGGTGCCCTGCTCAGCTCTTGAACCACTCAGCTCACCTGAAAGCTCCAAGGACTAAAGTCCCTTCAGGAGTAGAGGGCCTCCCACGGTGAAGGCGATAGGTTATCTGATCGGGAGGGCAGCCCTACTACAGACTCTGCTCTGCTGTCTGTCACCAGGAACAGTTGCAGCCCCTAAGGACCCAGTCACCACCCAGACTCTGAAGGTGCTGTCCCTCCCCCAGGAATGGTGACTGTGCATGTGGACGGGAACTTTGCTTTTCTGAGGCTTATCACCCAGCTTAGCTGGCCTTTCATCTCTCCCCAACAGGGGGGAGGTCAGGGAGGGGTCAGGACATCTCCATGTATGTGGCATCAGTGCACTCGGCTTCCCAAGACTACAGATGTATGATCACGTGTACGGGAATATTCTGATGGTGTTGGCACCTGTGATACCCACAGTGGTTTGGCCTGTTTAGGAAATGCTGGGTGCCAGGGGCACAGAAAGTCAGGTTTTCCTGTCACCACTTGGATTAGCATGTGAGCACCTTATTCAGCACCTAAGGATTCCCAAGTATTGGCACATATTGAAGAACCAGAAACAAACTTCCCTCGAATGTTTACTGGCTATGTAATTTCAGGGAAGTGACCCAAACTTTTATTATTTATTTATTTTTTTGTAGAGACAGAGTTTCACTTTATTGCACTTGGTAGAATGCCGTGGCATCACACGGCTCACAGCAACCTTCTCTTGCCTCAGTGTCCCGAGTAGCTGGGACCACAATGCCCGGGCCATCTTCTTGTTGCAGTTTGACTGGCCAGGTTCGAACCCCTCCACCCTCCCTCGGTATATGGGGCCAGCACCCCACCCACTGAGCCACAGGCACCACCCCAACCTAAACTTTTAAAGACACAGTTTCCACCTATGAAAAATGGAGGTAAAAAACCCCTACCTCATAAGGTAAGCACTAAATGAGGCAGTCCAGGCAAAATCATATGTTTCAAGGACATAGGCTGAATTCATACATAAATAAGAATTTCCTTCCCCTTTTAGTAAGGAAGTAACAGAAGAGTAAGTGCTTTCAGAGTTCCTCTTTGCTGGGTTCCTGCTGGGGATTAACTATTAATCCCTCCCCACCCCTGTGTCCAAAGATCAGTGTTGGAAACAAGGTCATAACAGATTGAGGCTGTGATTTCAGTGCTTCACTCCCCAACTCCTGGTGGGTAGCTGGGTGAGGTTGGAGGGTTCAGACCTTCTGCCAGTGGCTGGCTCCTGAGTTCCAAGTGCAGCAGGAGGGACTGAAGGTAGCTCATGGGAAAGGAGGAATGCTGAGGGTGGGCTGCGGTAGGGGCAGAGATAGGGCTGGGGGTTCCAGAACTGTGAGAATTAGACACAAAGACATAGCCAGAGACCCCCAGTACAGTTTTATTAACACCTCAAGCCAATACCAACAATCTCTCCAACCAGTTGTGTAAGGGCCATGGGTGAGGGGGCAAGGAATCAGGGCCAGAGGCTGGATCATGGGGCTGAGAGCCCCTGCATTAGTCATCACTCAACAAATAACCCAAGATGACAGCCCCACGATCCTGCTAGTGGCCCTGCAGCCCCTTTCACCCACCAGCTTCAGGTGCTACTCCCAGTGGCACAAGGGGAGTTTCCTTCGCCTTCTGGAGACCCTGCCAGGGGCTTGCCCATCCGATCCACACACCAGCAGGGACCTCGGCGCTGCCCCTGAGAGGAGCGGCACTGGGAAGAGAGGCATACAGATCAGGGGCAAAGCCCAAGGCTTCCAACAGGAGAATGGGAGGGGACTCTTAGGTCTGAGGATGCAGAAACATGAGTCTTTCCTGAGGAGTGAGGCCCACAGGCTTCCCTTTCCTGGGTTCCCCCTCTTCAACCAATAAATTGAGTGGATTCTGCTAGCCCAGAACAGTAGTTTTCAAAGTCCTGTTCCCAAACCAACAACACCAGCCTCACTAGGGAGCCTGTTAGAAATGCAAATTCTCATGCTCCATCCAGACCTACTTGAATTGGAGGGCAGGTGAGCCCTCCAGATCATTCCATGATGATTCAAGTCTGACAGCCACTGAGTTAGCCCATTCCTTAGGTTCCTTAAGTCTGCTACAATGGTTAGTTATTCTTTTTTTTTTTTTTGAGACAGAGTCTCACTTTGTCATCCTTGGTAGAGTGCCATGGTGTCATAGCTCACAGCAACCTCAAACTCTTGGGCTTATGTGATTCTCTTGCCTCAGCCTCCAAAGTAGCTGGGACTACAGGAACCCACTACAATACCCGGCTATTTTCAGAGACGAGGTCTTGATCTGACTCAGGCAATCCACCTGCCTCGGCCTCCCAGAGTGCTAGGATTACAGGCATGAGCCACCACGCCCAGCAAGGTTGGGTATTCTTTATGTCTGTGTAGGTTCTAAGGTGTCTTATTTACCCAACTTGGTAACCCTCCTCCAACCCTCATAAGAACCTCACACTGGAGCAAGGGGAGAAGAGGCATAGTCTCACCTGCCGCTTCCGATAGAAGCCGCGATGGTCACAGTTAGGCACGTAGAGGGTGTGAGCCCCTCGGTAGACCTCAGTCTGGAGTTGCTGCAGCACTGACTCCAGGTGTCTTCGGCATGGGCCCTGGGAGAGGCAGGTTAGGCAGCTCAAAACTCCTCCAACCCAACCCCTCTGCACAGACCTCAGGGTCCCCTCAGCCAGGCTCTCAGGGCTGGCATCAGAGACTCCTCCAAGCCAAAGGGAAAAATCTCAGTGGAAGTCTCAGGGTTCCCCAACCCTTCTCCTGTAACGCACCATCTCGGTGTCTTGGACACTCTCAGAATTGGGCCGGGCTGGAGTGGTAGAAGTCCCTGCATTCCTCTGTTGGTCTCTGCGGGTTGTGTCCTGTGGGTGGGCAGTCCCTGCTTGGGGTTTACTCTCCTTAGGATTCTCCTCTACAATCATAGGAAGAATGGGAGAAGGGGCCAGAAATTAGGCAGGTGCCAATGACCAGGGGTAGGAGGAGAGGAGCTTTCCCACTATTACCCACTGAAGTGTGAGACAGAGGGAGGCCTATAGAACCTGGCTCCACTGTTACCTTATGCGGGCCTTATATACAAATACTTATATTGCTCTTCCTGAAAATATTCCCCAGAGTAATCTTAAGGTTTATAAGGGAGAAGCATTTTGGAAAGTAAAAGCCAAGAACAAAGTCGAAGCACTATTTAGTTACGGCGAGGCTTTGAGCTTCGAGGGAAAAGAACTGGCTGTTCCACCAAAGGCCAGAAGGGGGCGCACCAAGCCAGGGATATGGGGCCGTAGAACAACGGATGTAGGAGGGGGTCAACAGGGACCTAAGCGGAATGCGTGTCCCCGCTGTGACCCTGCTGTGACTCAACCCACCCCTCCCAGGCCTGAGATGTGGTTACTTTGGGGGCACCGCAGTGGGGACATCTCACTCTGGTCTCCTGTGGCCCAGGCCATCTCAACTCAAGGTCTCAGAAGCACATGAATTCAACTCCCCTTAACCTAGATGGGCTGAGGGCAGGTTGCAAAGAAAGGTGCAAGGAATGTAGGGGCTTCAGGTTGCTCTTGGCTCTGGAGAAAGTTTCTGGGGGGCTTGGGGAGAGCTCAGGATTGGGAAGGGGTGAGGAAATAAGTCAGGGCTAGGAAAAGGCAGGAGGAGAGGATGTACTGCTTGGAATTTGCCCCCACTGTAAAATTAGATATTAGAATCCCTGAAGTGGGTTCTCTCCCTCTCCATGCCCCATTTTTTTGGCAATCCTGAATATGATCCTTCTCCCTTACCGAACCCCAAATTCCTCAGACCCTGTCCCACATTCCTTCCATTTATTACCCAATCATGACCATGAGTGACACTACCTTCTCCCACCACCCCCAGACCACTCCTTCTAAAAGGACCCCTAAGACTGTACTCCAAAGTAACACCAAGTTGATTTTCCATCCCTTTGATGGAAGAAATTGGGAGCTAAGATGTGGGGGGTGGGGGCACTTTGCATTTCACGCCTTCCTCATCTCTCTGCCCCCCCATCCTTTGAGTGCTGATTCACTTCTGCCCCACCCACCCAATGACTCAGCTTCCATTCTCCTCCCTGGAGTAGGGCGGGGTAGGTGGGTGAAGGATTCTGAGTAGGTTTAAATCACAATCCTGACTTGGCAGATTTCCTCTTTCCCCACCTCTTTCTCCCTGCCCCTGGGCCCCGCAGGGTCTGCCCTCTGTTCCTAGTCAAGTCTGGCGCAACTCGGATTTGGAGCATCTTCTGACCTAACCCCCCTATGTTCAGGCGCTTCCCACCCTGGTCTTGAAGAGGATAGAAGGAAACATTTCTCAGGCTGTGCGAACTTGGAAGTCTGGGTTTCCCTTTCCTCCTTATCCAAGTGGAAGTGAGGAATAACATTTGGGGCTTTCCCCCAGCTTCAGGAGCAGCTGGGCCTGCAGGGCCACATAGGATGGCCCCAAACCCTCCGTTCCTCCCGGCTCCCTCAAGGGAAAAGAAGGTGGGGAGCTCAGACATCTCCAGTTTTATCCCCAAGTTCTCTAGCCACACCTCGCCCTCCTAGCTGCTCCTGGGCTTGCTCCTTCCCCACCTCTCCAGTGTCCCTCCCCCACCCCCACCCCCGGTCAAGGAGTAGGAAGCATCAACCACGGGACCCCGCCGCTAGCAGGGCTCCCGGCCTGGGCTGATGCGGGTCTCGGTGGGCGGGGCAGGGGCAGGGGCGGGGCGCGGACTCACCAGCAGGCGCGCGGGCCCGGCCACAGCTGCCGCGGCCCAGCAGCAGTGCCCGCAACGGCGCCTTGTCGTCCTTGGGCGGCAGGCACTGCAGTCCTGGGGCGCAGTTAGGGGTGTAGACCCCGCACTGCTGGCCCTCTCTCCTCACACAGCCCTCAGCTTCCGCACAGCCTT
The DNA here is from genome assembly GCA_963573935.1 of Arctocebus calabarensis. Taxonomy (NCBI): domain Eukaryota; kingdom Metazoa; phylum Chordata; class Mammalia; order Primates; family Lorisidae; genus Arctocebus; species Arctocebus calabarensis. The sequence continues at coordinate 8,063 of CAUYON010152347.1, read as the reverse complement.
CTACTGGCGTCCCCCTATCCTCCTCCTCCTCCACGCAGCCCCCTGGACAGCCCGCCTGCACCCCCTGCCCGCAGCCTGGGCACCCCGCCAAAGCGCCTCCTGGGCGGGCAGCGAGCAGCAGTGTTAGCAGCAGCAGTGGCAGCAGCAGCCTGTGAGGGGTCATGGTCAGGATTTTTGCCCCGTCTGTCCGCTCCTCCAGAGCAGTCGCAGCGCAGCTGCTGTCCGCCGACGCCCCTCTGCTTTAAGTAGCCGCCGGTCTGGGGCCCGGCCCTTTAAGAGCCAGGTGAAGGGGGGGTGGCGGAGAAGGAAGGGGCATTCCCTAAACTGGGTGGGACTGGAGAGCCCCCACCACCACCTGGGTCCTCCCCACTCTCTCTCCCCTCCCTTCCCAGTTTCTGTTTACTTCCCAAATTGCTCCGAATTTTCTTGCTTTGTTCCTGGGAATCTAGCCCGGAATTTGGGAGCTGTACAGCTGGCTGAAGGGACTGGAGGGTGGGGAGGGGTGAGAGAAGGGGAGGCCGGCAGCGAAATGCACCGTGTGAAGCGGAGGGGCGTGCAAGGGCTCCCGCGGGCAGTGAGGACACAGGGGTTACAAGGAGGCAGAGAAGGCCTGGGGGTTCCGGAGAGGGATGCAGGCAAAGGTGTGGCGGGAAGATGGAGATGAGGGATGGTGGGGGCCCGGGAGAGCCTACTGCAGGAGAGAGAAGTAGACGGACCTGGAGCAGGAGTCGGAGAGGGCCAAAGTAGGAGAGGGCCAAGAGAACGTGTCCCTGAGACGTGGCTGTGAGGGGAGCCAGGCTGGGGTAAGCTGACAGAAGAGACTGGGAGCCGGGCTGAAATGGGAGAGGGTGGGAAGGGATGCGCCCTGAGCCAACACCTGGGAGGCAGGGAAGGGGAGAATCAGCCAGGTCAAACTATGGAGCCGAACAAAAGGGAGTGGAACTTATGTACCCTGGTCTTGGGGGTTGTGGCCAGAAAGCAGAATTCTCCCCCATACACACCCCTCACCCCTGTCCCCCCCCCATCATCCGCTTCTCCATCCCCTGCTTTCCCAGTCTCTGTCCTCTTCTCCTCCAGCCATCCACTGGGTTTTCTGCCTTCATCGTGCTGTGCTGTGCCCTAGCTTGGATGTTTCTGTCTGCCCCCTTGTCTGCCTCAACTGCTCCCCACCCACCACTCCCCAGCACTCTTTGCATGAGGGAGAAAGAGGGACTGTTTCCTTCAACAACCCATACCCGCCCAGCTCGGAGTTATGCAACCATGGCCATTTCATTCTGTCCGAAAACAAGGGCTCTGGGCAGGGACTAAGTTTAAATTCTGGGCCCCCAAGCAAGAATGTCAGCAAAGCCTTCCTGAACTTTGAGGTAAATTCAAACTATAATGAACCTCCCTCTCAGCACTGCCCCCCAGGCTAGCCTGGGACCCTAGGAACTGTATTTAGGGAGAGTGGTGTTTCCCTTTTGCCCCTGAGATACTGGTGCAGATTGGACAGGCGGGGAGGGGGGTTGTGGGACAGCTCCCCTCCCCCGAGGCTCTTTGACCCTGGGCCCCAAGCTCTGACCCAGGGTGAGGAACTTGGTTCCTGTCCCCCAAATCCTTATCCCTATTTATTTTGCCTTGCATGTGGTACTGTGTAGGGTCTTTCTCCTGGACTCCAGCCTGGTGCTCCTGAATAAAACAGAAAAGCCTGCGGAAAGTTGGGCCATGGGAAGAGACGACTGTGATCTTCACAGCATCCCAGTGTGGCTTAAAGATTCTTACGCTTCTTTGTAGGTTAACTTGCAGACAAAAGCCAATACTCCTCATTCTTCCCCCTGCCCAGCCCCACCTCTACAGATTCCCCCACTGGGTGCTCCCCTCTGCCCCATGTGGCTCCTCCCTAGAGTCACCGCTGGGCTGCACACCCTGTGTAGTGCTCAGCACCCCAGCATTGCACATCCTTTCCCTCCCATCTCAGCATGGACGTCCAGGATTTTGTGCCCACCAGTGCTGGGGGTCTACATGGTTTCCTTTTTGTAGACTGAGACTCTTGAATGCTACTTTTCCTCCCTCTGGGATGCCCTCTGCTCAGCACCCAGGGCACAGATCTGGTGGGCACTCAGGCTGGAGTGTGGGACAAGATGCTATAAAATAAAAACCCTTGAGATTCTAGCTGGCCTCTCCATGAGCGTTTGCTGAGAAGCTGCTGCCAGAGCTGAGAAAAGGCTAAATATGGGCTGTTACTTAGGTTTTCCTATAAATAAACTCTGCTGGGGCTCCCTCCTCCTCTTCCACGGTACCCTCTGTTCTACTGATCCCTTATACTTGGCATCTCTCACACTCAGCCCCCTGAATCTGGGGCACCCCAGGTGCTGACACCTTTTTGAGAATAAAGGTTAAAGGAAGGGGCCTGCCTGGACCATTATTCAGCTTTAAGTCTGAGGAGAGAAGCAGTGACACAGTCCACAGACAGAAAGACCCAGAGAGGAAGGTCAGGGACCATCACAACATGGCCTAAGTCACGGCCTAATGGGAACTATTGTGGGAACCTCAGCTGCTCTCCAGCCTGTTTTCTGCCATCTGTCCCACACACACCCTCCAAACTGGTCTTGCTGAAACACAGCCCTGATCCCTGTGACTCTCTTCTCCTCAAGGCCATGGAGGGTACTGAGTGTCCTCCTGCCTCCACAGGCCCTGTGCTCCATCTGGCCTTCACAGCCCTGTGGACATGGCCCTGCAAACACACTGATTCAGCCAGCTGCTTGAACTGCCTTCCCCAAAACCCCCTGGAGATTTCCCATCTTCAGCACTGAACTGGGATAAAGGGCAGTAAAGATATGACATAACTGGTGCTTGGAAGTAATTTCTTTGACTCCAGGCTTTCAGCTCATAGGGACTGAACCCTTCACTCACTCCTCTCCCCATAAGCCAAATTCTACAACCTCTCCCCCACTTACTTGGCCAGCTGAGGCCTTTCCTTCCTCTGAACATTACTGGGTTGCTATTTTGTGTTTTTGCTTCTTTTCTTTTGTCTTCTATTTCCAGTTAGATTGTAAGTGTTTTGAGAACAGGGGCCCTATCTCTTTGTCTTTGGGCCCCCAGCTTCTGGCCCATGTAAGACATTTTGAATTGACATAAGGAAATACTGAGGTTTTTGGTGGGAGCAAAGGCAGTCCTGGGGTAAGGGTGAGAGGTGAAGGGCAGCATTGCAACTTTTCTGGAGACTCCATCTCTCCTGGACTTCTGAGCTAGCCCAGCCTATTCCAGGAGTCTCTTGGCTCTCTCTCTCCCCTTCAGCCTCTCCTCTTTTTTCTTTGCCTTCTTGCCAAAGAGCCTGAGTGTGGCCAGCGCTTAATAGGAGAGGGAAGTCTGCCCTTAGGATAAATAAAAACAGCTTCCCAGAGAAGGAGTGAGGATTTAGGGAACATGGTATTTTGACTGGAAACTGTCAAAGGCTTTTTTTTTTTTGAGACAGAGTCTCATTATGTCACCCTGGGTAGAGTGCTGTGGCATCACAGCTCATAGCAACCTCCAACTCTTGGGCTTAAGCGATTCTCTTGCCTCAGTCTCCTAGCAGCTGGGAGGCTGGTGCCCAACACAATGCCTGGCTTTTTTGTTTGTTTTTAAAGGCAGAAATATTTTTATTTTTTATTTTTTTGAGACAGAGCCTCAAGCTGTCACCCTGGATAGAGTGCCGTGGCATCACAGCTCACAGCAACCTCCAATTCCTGGGCTCAAGTGAGTCTCCTACCTCTGCCTCCCAAGTAGCTGGGACTATAGGCGCCCGCCACAACGCCCGGCCATTTTTTGGTTGCAGCCGTCATTGTTGTTTGGCGGGCCTGGGCTGGATTCGAACCCGCCAGCTCAGGTGTACATGGCTGGTGCCTTAGCCTGTTGAGCTACAGGCACCGAGCCTTTTTTTTTTTTTTGGTGTAGTTGTCAGTGTTGTTTGGCAGGCCAGGTTGGATTCTAACCCGCTATCTCTGGCGTATATGATTGGCACCCTAGCCGCTGAGCTATAGGCGCCCAGCCAGGCTTTTTATTTTTGCATTTTTTAGACCGAATCTCACTATGTCATCCTCAGTAGAGTTGCATCACAGATCACAGCAACCTCAAACCCTTGGGCTTAAGCGATTCTCTTGCCTCTGCCTCCCAAGTACCTGGACTACAGGAGCCTGCCACAATGCCCAGCTATTTTTTTGGTTGTAGTTAACATCTTGTTTAGCAGGCTGGTGGGTTGGATTCAAACCCATCAGCTCCAGTGTATGTGGCTGGCACCCTAGCCGCTGAGCTATAGGCATGAGCTGTCAAAGGAGTTCAGGAGAAAAGATGGATAGGGCTGGAGAGAGGGAATGGTGAAGGGTATCACAAGGGGGAAACATATGTTTGCATAACAGATATGAAGGTAAAGAGGCAGGGGGATGAGAACAGTGTGTGTGAACATACTCATGTGTATTCTACCTAGATTCCCAGTGTTTCAGGGATGTTGGAGAAATGACAGCTGGGAAGGGAACAGATGATCTTTCTAGAGTGGGCCAGAGTCAGCCAGATGGTTGGGAGTTGGGAATCATTAGTGAACAAAAAGCAGCAGCTGGGACCTGAGACTTGATTTTTTATAATTAAATGAATAAAAGCATATTCAGTTATTCAACAGATCCATAGAGCGCCTATCTGCATAGCTGTTACTGGAGGATCCGAACACAAATAGGGAGGAATTGTGCTCCTGGGGATCTTAGCACTAATATTTCCATCCAACATAAACTTAATAAACAACTTAAAAAATCAGCCACGATGCCAGAGTATTCTGGGATAGAATGTAGACTGTGACAAATTACTCTAATTGTATTAATATTTATGACATAAACACATTGAAGGGTGAGGATAAAAAGAGCTGATCTAAGTAACTTTGGAAAACAGTGTTTTGACTAGAAACTGTCAAAAGCCAATGATAAAGGCTCGGTGCCTGTGGCTCAACGGGCTAAGGCGCCAGCCACGTACACCTGAGCTGGCAAGTTCGAATCCAGCCTGGGCCTGCCAAACAACAATGACGGCTGCAACCAAAAAATGGCCAGGCGTTGTGGCGGGCACCTGTAGTCCCAGCGACTTGGGAGGTGGAGGCAGGAGACTCGCTTGAGCCCAGGAATTAGAGGTTGCTGTGAGCTGTAATGCCATAGCACTCTATCCAGAGTGACAGCTTGAGGTTCTGTCTCAAAAAAAAAAAAAAAAAAAAAAAAGCCAATGATAAAAAGAATGATTCACTCTACACAAACCTCACACTCTTATTGGTAAATTTCTTTCTCATTGGGGTACAGATTAAAAATTTTGAGGGCTGGTGTAGTGGCTCTTGTACCCAGACCAGCCTGAGCAAAGTGAGACCCATTGTCTCTCCTACCAATAGAAAAATTAGCCAGGTGTAGTGCTGTAGGCCTGTAGTTCCAGCTACACAGGAGGCTGAGGCAGGATTGGTTGAGCCCAAGTGTTTGAAGTTGCTGATAGCTAGGTGGAAGCCATGGCACTCTAGCCTTGGTGGCAGAGCAAGACTCTGTCCCCCCCTCCAATAACTTTTGGTTTTGAAACAGCTTTACATGCATGTTTATATTTGAGTTGAGTAAGTAAGAAATGGATGTTGGGAACTAGCTTTATCACTGTTGGAGAGAGAAGTGATGGAAGGCTAGAAGGAGCTCTGTGTTAGGTTAGAGCTGGAGACATCAGTGTGAACTCATGTTTAGTTAAATATATATACAGATGGATAGCTGTAGAAACAATTATAAGTATGTGTGTATACATATTTGTATATGCTCAAAGTATAATCATGAGTGATGATGCTATTGTTCTGTGTAGAAAAAAGTTTGGTTTTGAGGCAGAAAAATCAACATGAATTTGAAACCAACAAAACAATATAAGCATGAGAAACATACAATGCAAATTGCTAATTAAATAAATGTAAAGTTTAAGGGCAACTCATGTGCCTGGGGACTCAGGGAGCAGGTCAGTGGAGGATGTGTGTTCAGTTGGATCTAATTGCTACGGACTCTTAGCACTAGTACATGTCATGGGGTAGGGCCTGATGAAAGAATGTCCAGATTTCCACATGGTCCAAAAAGGCTAGCTGTTATTGTCATTGATTATGGTCCCTCTTTTCTGCCAAGGACATTACTCTCACTCTCCATTCTTATTCCATTTGGGATGGCTGCCTGATGCGAGCTTGTTTTTACATTGTGTCTTCTATTTCTCCCCACCTTTTCCAGATTGTCCTTTCTAGGGCTATACATGGGGTAGTACACATATATATATTACATAACTCTGTGTGCTGACAGAGCCTAAAAGAAATGACCCTCAGGGGGGCGCCTATGGCTCAAGGAGTAGGGCGCAGGCCCCATATACCAGAGGTGGCGGGTTCAAACCCAGCTACAGCCAAAAAAAAGAAAAAGAAAGAAATGAGAAATGACCCTCAAATAGCAGTGAGCATATCAAGTACCCAGATCTAGGTTTCTAAATACCATTCTCAATAAAAGGGCGAATGGTTCTCCATTCTTTGTTTTTTTGGTTTTTTTTTTTGTAGAGACAGAGTCTCACTTTGTTACCCTTGGTAGAGGGCTGTGCAGTCACAGCTCACAGCAACCTCCAGCTTCTGGGCTTAGGTGATTCTCTTGCCTCAGCCTCCTGAGTAGCTGGGACTACAGACACCTGCCACAACGCCCAGCTATTTTTTGATGCAGTTTGGCCGGGGCTGGATTTGAACCCATCACCCTTGGTATATGGGGCCGGCGCCCTACTCACTGAGCCCAGGGGCCACCAGGTTCTCCATTCTTTGGAGAAACAGCTGGTCTGGGGTTGGGGCAGGGGAAGTCCAAGACGATGTAAGCAGGGGTGTCCAACCTTTTTCCCCCCTCTGCTGCACATTGGAAGAAGGCCACACATTAAATAAACAAACACTAACAAAAGCTGATTAGAAGGAAAAAAAAAGTCCCTGCATACTTTTCATGATACCTGACACCACAGATCAGCAAAAAAAGTCTTCACAAAACCAGCCCACAGCTGGAGGCAGGTTGGACGCTCTTGAAAAAGCATCTTATAGTATTAGAAAGTAAGGAAATGCTCAAAAAACAAAAGGACGGTGGGTGCCAGCCCCATATACTGAAGGTGGCGGGTTCAAACCCAGCCTCAGCCAAACTGCAAAACATTGTGGCGGGTGCCTGTAGGCCCAGCTACCGGGGAGGCTGAGGCAAGAGAATCGCCTAAGCCTGGGAGTTGGAGGTTGCTGTGAGCTGTGTGACGCCATGGCACTCTACTGAGGGGCGATAAGGTGAGACTCTGTCTCTACAAAAAACAGAAAGACCCCCCCCAAAAAAAGGATGGGGGCATATCAAAGGGACAAAGGACCTAACCAAAAAGAGTTCCCAAATGGCCAAGGTTGAAACAATTTGAACAAGAAAATAAATTACATAGTATTGGGTTATAACTCAAGAAGTAGGGTGGTACCTGTGGCTCAAAGGAGTTAGGCACTGACCCCATATGCCAGAGGTGGTGGGTTCAAACCCAGCCCCAGCCAAAAACTGCAAAAACAAAAACAAAAACAACCCTACTGAGACTCTAGAGGGTCTTTGAGCAGTGCCTGTCGCTCAAAGGAGTAGGGCGCTGGCCCCCTATGCTGGAGGTGGCGGGTTCAAACCCAGCCTTGGCCAGAAACTGCAAAAAAGCAAAAACAAAAAACCCCAAAAAAACCAGGAGGCTGAGGCAGGAGAATGGCCTAAGCCTGGAGTTGGAGGTTGCTGTGAGCTGTGTGACACCATGGCACTCTACCAAGGGCGATAAAGTGAAACTCTGTCTCTACAAAAAACAAAAAACCAAAAGAAGTAAGACAAATATATGTGAGTGGTTTGGTTTGTTAGGGTTGCCAGAACAACGCTCCGTTAATTGGGTGGTTTAAAACAACAGAAATTTGGGCGGCTCCTGTGGCTCAGCGAGTAGGGCGCCAGCCCCATATACCGAAGGTGGCAGGTTCAAGCCCGGCCTCGGCTGAACTGCAAAACAAAAAAATAGCCGGGCGCTGTGGCAGGCGCCTGTAGTCCCAGCTACTCGGG
>CAUYON010152346.1:0-44544 GCA_963573935.1 Arctocebus calabarensis | reverse complement strand
TTTTGAAACAGGATCCCAGCTATCCTCCCCTCTTCCTTGTCCTTAGTCCCATAGGCAAAGGACACCTAAGACCCTGAGTAGAGGGCTAAGTGAGTTGGGAGTCAATTATGCAGAAAAATAAGTTAAAAAGAGGAACAGTATTGGGTGGCGTCTGTGGCTCATCGAGTAGGGTGCGGGCCCCATACCAAAGGTGGCGGGTTCAAATCCGGCCTTGGCCAAACTGCAAAAACAGAAAAATAGCCGGGCGTTATGGCGGATGCCTGTAGTCCCAGCTACTGGGGAGGCTGAGGCAAGAGAATCGCCTAAGCCCAGGAGTTGGGGGTTGCTGTGAGCTGTGTGACTCCACTGCACTCTAGGGAGGGCAACAAAGTGAGACTCTGTCTCTACCAAAAAAAAAAAAAAGAGGAACAGTATGAGTGTAGGATGGTGTTACCGGAGGAAAGGGAGAAACAGGGAGAGGACTGGGTGACTGTGGAAGCAGGAAGCTCAGAACAACCTCCTAGAAGCCCAAAGCATTGGCTCCCAGATGGGAGTCCTCAGGGCCGCTAGCAAGCTAAGCACAACCACTTTCACAGCCACAGCGGCCTGGGCCACCTTAGAGTTCTCGCTGCCCACTCCTACTCCAGGACAGACCATGCCTCTTCACACAGACACCCACTGAGAGGCTGGGCTCTCCTCGGACCCACTAGAGTACAAACACTCCGAACGCTGATCAAGTCTGCACTGAACCACTGGTCAGAAAGTCAACAGGTAACAGCTGCCTCCACACGCCCACATGCAAGGATTATCCCAAACCAGCTAGGCCTGGCCATAAAAACCTGTCCAGAGAAGAGATTCAGGATTCACTCCTCAAAAAGATCACAAACCCAGAGACTCTGTGGCCACTGCTTCTTCTGGAAGCCCCTTCGCAAAGGGAGGTGGGGGGGCGGGGTAACCTCAACAGTCGATCCCACCAGCCTGCTCCTAAAGGAACCTGATCGGATCACCAAGGACCCTTTGCCATCCCGACCCTTCCAGTTTCCTGAGCTGGGGCAGCCTGCCGAAGTTGCGCGCTTGTTTCCTGTGCTAGGACTTTCCAACTTGGAACGGAAATCGGGGCTGGGCAGGACGCAGGGGCGTGTCGCCTACGTTTCTGGCCGGGTGAACCAAAACTCCTTGGATCTGCACGGTATTTGGCCGGCGCTGCAGCGTGTGGGGAAAGATGATCACACTCGAAAGGAATCACGACTCCTCGCGGAGCCATTACTCGCGTAGCTCCGCACGCGCAAAGTCTGGCCCGGCTTGCAGGAACTACCCCCTCCTCGCTAACCACTCGCTAGTAATTTGGGGGCCGCGGTGGAGCTGCGCCCGGGGCTGCAGCCCCGATATTAAAGCTCTTTTGTAGCCCGGACACCCAGCCAGCTGCCTCTGCGCACGCCAGGCCCGTTCCTCCTGCTCCCGCTCCTCTCTCTCCGCCCAGCCCCGGGGCAGCTGGAATGGAGGTGATTTGCACGCACTTCCTGCGCGCGCGCACACACACATGCATTTCCCCCTCCAACACTGCCCGACACGTGCATGAGCCTGGACGTTTTCCTTTTGTGCTCGCTTCGCAGGCCTGGCGTCCCTGCTCCTGGTTTCCTTCTCTGGCTCCTCTTCCCCTTACTTCGCTACTTTCCTTCGGGATGCCCAGGTCTGGCCCTTGCTACTCTGCCCGGGTGGCGCCCTCGCCCATTCCGCCAGGCAGGAGCGGAGGCCGCGGAGATGAGCCCTGTGAGCCCGCGAGAGTCGAGTTCTGGGGCGGCCGCGAGCGCAGGGTTGGCCTCCGGCCTGTGCCCTGTTTGTTTTTCTTTCACCTCCTGAATGCTAGATTGAGACATAAAGATTACCCTGGCCGAATAATGCCGGGAGTCAACACTCGAGCAAACAAAAGTGCTTGCACAACTCGTCAACCCCGCTGGGACCCGGGCCGGGCTGGGGGAGAGAACGCGCTTCTCGCTGCTAATTACAAATAAATGATGATGTGCTCACTAAGTAATTGATTTAATGAAGTTCCTATGAAACTATTAAACCCGGTGGAGGTCAGGCTGGAGGCGCCCCAGAGCGCCCATTGTGGGCTGTTTAACTCCACCAGGCTCCTCGGAAAGACATCGGGGCTAATAGGTGAAGTCACAGCTGCTCGCGCTGACTCCTCGGAGCGCCCGGTCGACCGCGGGCACACTCAAGCCCTTCTCCTGTCGCGCCCTTGTGCCCCACCGCCCGCGCCCCGCGCCGGCCAGCTTACCCACGCCACTCCCAGCCCCGCCGCCAGCTCCCGAGGGCCTCTCCAAAGGGATCCCGGGTCTCGTTAAGAGCGGGAAGTTGAGCACTGAACTTGTGCGCACCGCCGGCAGTCGGCGGCGTGCACCGCCGCCCACCCCTCCCTCCTTACTCCACCCCCGCCACTTGGTGCAGGAACTTCAGCCAGTGTGCCACGCCGGGTGCTCGCGCGCTCTTGGCAAGGTGCCTGGAGCCCGAGCGTGTGCCCAGTGCGCTAGCTGGGGAGGGGCTGAGGAGGCTAAGTGGTGCATGAGTGTGTGTATGCACGTGCGCCAGCGTGCTTTGCGGGCCAAAAGGCCATTTTCCTGCGTCCCTTACCAGGGGGCTGTGCATGCAAAAAAGTATAGCAGTAGGGAGTACAGAGAAGGGGAATGAGGCAAGATGTGCCCAAGAGATCGCTCAGGTAGGCGGTTGGGCCTGGGAACTCCAGTGCTTGGTTTAGCGAAAGTGGGCTGTTTGGGGCTCTCTACCTCTCTCCACCGCCCACCCCTGGGGAGTCCTGACCCGGCCAGGTGTTCCTTGGCCTGGAGCTAAGGCCGCCAGCTGTCTGTAGGGAGGAGGACCCCAGGTCGGCAAGGAGTATAGATCCGAGCTCTTTTGCCACCCCTCCTGCACACATCTAATTTCTGCAGGTCTGTAGGGAGGAGGACCCCAGGTCGGCAAGCAGTATAGATCCGAGCTCTTTTGCCACCCCTCCTGCACACATCTAATTCTGCAGGAGGGGTAGGAACTTCTGCAGCTTGGCTCTAGATTGGAAACATGACTGTTTCTTATCCAAAAGCCTGGAAGAAGGCCCGAGGCACACGTCCCAGGATGCATGAACATACATTACAAATGGATCTAGAGTTAAGGGTGCTAAACCCTAGTACCAGTGGCAGCAAAGGTCCATCACTCTCACACAGAGACACACATGGTGGTGGTGGTAGGGGTTAGCATTTGACTGTATCTTCCTCCACCTACAAGGCCTTGTGGTAAAAGGGAAGGCCCGTGTCCAGCTGGAACTCCACACTGGGGGACAAGGGGGCCCCGTGGGGCTTCTGGCTGCAGAAATCAATCTGCCAGGATGCCCTGCCCCCTCTCCCCAGCCAAATCTTGTCTCTTTTCATCAAGAATTGATAGTTAACAGAGTTTCTTAAAGCATGCGTTTTGTTTATGCCACAGTTAATTGGCAGTAGCTTCATTCTTTTTCTATGTTAGGAATTTTTGACTACTGAAACCAATTTCCTTTTGATTTTGAATCAAACACTTGAAATTGAGGGTGGGGAGAAGCAAGAGGAAATATTTTGCCGCTCTTGTTGGTGACTTTAAACAGAACTCTAGCCCTGCCTGAGACTTTGGTCTCAATGAAGGTCTCAACCTCTGACTCCTCAGGGAATATTGACAAAAATCTTTTTCCACTCTTGCTTGAGGTCTCAGTTTCGCGGTCTGTAAAATTGGATCTGGAGCTCCTTAGCTGAGGTCTTTTGGGCTTTATTTGTTTGTGATCTGTGAAGGTTTGGGCTTTATTTGTTCGTGATCTGTGAAGGGACCGTGGCGGGAAGAAGGAAATCAGTTAAGACGGTTTTTTGCACCAAGCTTTTGTCTTTCTTTGTAGGCGTGAGTCCCTTTGTAAAATAACGCCCCACTTAGACAGCCTAATGGATTTTTTTGCTGGGCTGGAGTTTTCATTTTTACCACGCAGGAAAGACGAGAAGGGAGGATTCAAGCCCAGCGAGTCCTGCGTGGCCCTCGTCTGCTACCGGCGCTCTCCAAAATGTGCCAAAAGCAGAGCACGCAGACGCACTCTCCTCCCCCGCCCAGGGCAGCTGTTCCCATTTTGTTCCCGCCTCCCCTGCCCTCACCCTAGTCCCTCCTTTTCCTTTAACGCCTGCTGCTGACTGCATCCCTGCTGCCCTTAATGTAGGATGGGCACTTCTCTTCAGCCTCCAAATGAGAAGTGACATTTGCACTCGGCTCAGCCAACGCGTAAGCACAACGCGGGGGCACAGGCCCATTGACCGAGCGCGGCCGAGGGGCCGGCCGGCTCGGCGGCATCCGAAACTGCCTTAATTAATACCATCTTAAATAGTCCAGCAGCCACCGAAGACAAAGTTGAAGAAAGACTTTAAGGCTGAGTGCCCCTCGACAAGCTCTTTTTCCCGTGTCATTCAACATTTAATGCGCCGGCTTGTAATGCTACTACTGGTGTTCCTTTCTCAGCAAGGACATTATTTTTTCACGGTGCCCATAGCCAGGGAAAGCCCTTTAGGCAAAGAAAATCAAAATGTTTGTTGTTTTGGATGACTTATAACTCTTGTTTAACACAAGCACTTTCAGGAAAGTATAACAGGCGCAGCCTCCAAAGCAAACAACACAATCCTTGTGACAGAGTCGGACACAAAAAGCACATTGTCTTGCGGACTACCCCTTTTCTCTGGTGCTAGATGGGGGCTTGTCTCCGAGTGAACACCACGATGCCATTTCACTTTTGAACTATTGTTTTTGAGTTATGCCATGTGGTCAAAAGGAGCGAGAAGGGGGTTGTTTCCAGGCTCATAAGACAAACGAGTTGCCTTTTCAATGAAATTCCCCCCGCGATCCTTGAAAACGGAGTTTAAATGTCACCTCCGCCTTTCTAATGGGCACAGCGCTGGAGGCGACCCTTCAAAGAGCCTGGGTGATAAACGACCCTTATTAAATATGGCCCGGACTGCTGGGAAAGTCCTGTGCGCGGCCAGAGCGCCTGGAGAGCGCCCCTCACTGGAGGGCCCTGGAGGAACCCAGGTCGCCCCTGCAGGCGGGAGAGGACCCGGCCGCGGAGGCCCCAGGCCGCCCTGGCGGGGGTGCGGGGACCCCGGGTGAGGGGGGCTGTTGTAATACAACTTATCTGCCGCCCCCAACACGCCCGTGCGCCCCCATCCCCAGAGACGCTACGTGAAAGGTTGGTGTGTTTCCCCCTGACTTCTTTTTGTCGGTTGCCGAGTGGCGTCTGCAAGTCTGAGCTGCGAAGTTACTGATTTGCAGGCTGCGTGTTAAGGCAGCCCATGTAAGTAATTTCTCTGGGCACCCCAGCAAAGGAGAACAAATCGCTGACAAAGGCGAGCGCTTTCGATTCAGCGGCGTCGTTAAGGCAACCCCAAAGTATTCCTCCTATAATAAGTTCCACTTCAAAGGGTTTCTTATTCAGCGGTGACTGCTTCGCACTTTTATTAAGTCCGGGCTTTTTCACTCGGAGGAATCATCTGTTTGGTTATTTTTCATCGTGTTTATTTTTCACCATTCACACAGTACTTGTATTAAATAAACAAAGAACAATCGCTCTGCAAATAAAAGTACTTAGGTGGGGAGAGAAGGAAGAGGAACTGGGGCTCAGGGGCCCCTCTCCCCTACCCTTCAAACATCACCCACTCCCCACCCAACTGGCTTTCTGTCCTCTCTCTCTCTCTCTCTCTCTCTCTCTCTTTTCTCTCAAGCAAGAAGGTTCTATGGGGAAATCCTAACAAAAAAGTGAGGGGGGAAAATATATAGACGCATAGATGTATGTGTATATACATATATACATTTCTGATGTGGTGAAAATTGACAAACCTAACTTGGCATAAAAGTAAAGGTCACTGCAACAGTATCTTAATGAATGTCCCGAATGGCAGTGGACCCTCGCCTGGCCCTGCCCATGGCCATAACAATCTTGGTGCTCTGCGTGGATGTACCATAAAAGCAGTAGTTTGAATTTACAAAAAAAAAAACAACCGTGTCTTTGAACTTCTCCCTGCCTGATTAGGCACTTGGGTTGTGCTGTGAATGTGTGCGTGGGCGGGCGTGTGGAGGTAGGGGGATGAGTTTCTGTATGTTTTTGATCATGACTTAGGGTGTTGGCAATCCCAGGGACCAAGAGGTTTCACCGTGGGTCTCCTTGGTGACAGTATTGCACAGTATTCCTCTGGACCTGGAAGGTTTCCCTGGTCATGCTCCTCTTTTGGTACAAGTGGGTAGAGATGTGCCTTTTGTTTGCCTTGTAATCAGCCTTCCTTTCCTCTGACTGAAAAACCAGACTGTTTCCCCTGTCTCCTCCCAGGAGTGGTATTTCCTAACCAAACTGGGATTAAAACAGTGGTGGAGAGCATCTCTTGTCCCATTTCATAGATAGCTCATAGACAAAACTAAAACAATGTCCAAAAACTTCCCCAGAATGACAGCAATTTTGAGACTGCAGTACAAATATGGCTACAGACAGTTGGGCCCAGCTCTGAAAGCGGCTGGGCCCTCTCTTTTCTATCCCTAATACTATGGCACTTGTGTGGCCATCTCCAACTCTTGAAGAGAATATAATTCCCACCCTCAAGTTATAAGTGCTTTAGATCTTAGGAGCATTAGCTTTACTAAAGCGTGCTGAATGAGGAAACCTACATACATAAACTACAAATAATCAAGTGTTTAAAGATTCTTCTAGTCTGGAAAACAAAGGTAGATGATTTAAACAGTATTTGCAAGGGCCACATTTTGCCTAGGGAAGATGAAGTCTTTGATGATAGCCAACTTAGTGTCAATAAGTGGCTTTCTTTGAGACATATTCAGATGGGAACGTCTTGCTTGCCAATTGCCATAGAAATCTTAACACACCATGAAGATTGTCCAAGCGCCAAGCCTTCCGTTCTGGACTAAATTACTTTGAAGTGGCGCAGGACGAGCAGTGGTCAATTTTAACTCTATAGACTGGACAGAGAACGCTGGGAGTGGGAGATTGTGCGTTTTAAAGCAGAAAATAAGAAGGGGAAACTTGTTTTATACACTCTATACAAGGTTCTGCTCATTGTCAGATATCTTTTATATTTCCCATGAATGATTCATGTCTTGGTGGCTTTGTGTCACCCTTCTTTTCACAAGAAACTTCATTAGAGAGCTATAAGTTTTCCCATTGATTGGGGCCTCATTTATAAGTGTTTCTCTCCTTCGTGTGCTGGTTATTGTCATTTGGCTTAAAACAACTCTTTGCAACCTGTTTCACCTTTACTACATTTAACAAACCTGACTTTTAAAAGCCACTATAACTTTTCAGAGAAATGCTTATTGATATTACTACCAATTGCTTTTAACTATTTTGCCTTTTATCAGTTTTTATCTGCTAATGGAAAACTAACCAAAGGTCCAGGCTTGTAAATGTGCATAGCCAAATATATTAATTTAAGCCACTTGAATATTTTCTTGCCATGAAAGAATCTAATTTCTCCATAACACCTGTCCCAAATGCTGAGCTTAAATTACTAATAGCCACTCAACTTCCAAAATAAACTAGAGTAAAATTGCATCTTTATCCCGTTACCTGCTATGAGGCATTTGATGCCCTACTTCATTAAATACCCATCTCAGCTCCTGATCAATTTTGCTTGCACCTTCTTTGTGTCTAGAAGCCTCTCACAGTCCCTCCCCTTACCTTTTCTTTATCCCTTTCTCCCTGTTGGAGATTAGGCACCAAAGAAATGCTAAAATTCACTTTTCAGCTTTTCACTGATTAGAACCACTCAGGATATTACTCATTTAACAAATGAATGCAGTAACCTTCAAGTTTATGCCATTTAAGTGCAGCCTTCATAAATGTCTCAGTATTATCTAGATAAAATTATAAGCTGTGAGTTAAACAAAGATATAAAAACATTTTATTGCTTGGGGAGAGCCTAAGGATTCAAGGAGAGACAACCTAATATTCACTCCATTAGCAACTTACTCATTTTGTAAGAGAATGACAGATATGCCATTAGGCAGAACGTAAGCAATACATAGGAAGAATACCTTTATTAAATTTGTTACTTCATAATCATTCTTGCTTTCTTTCTATTGGAGGTACACATTTTAAGTTTTTATTTTAGGTGTATCAGGAACCAATAAATCTGTGGCAAAGGGTTAAACCTATGCATGGTAAAATACATAAAATACATATTACTTTGTCTCATAATAAATAAACCTGTAGCATAATAAAGAATAGTGCAAACTACCATTGAAAAAGTTGTATAAATAAAACAACTCATTATACATCAGGAATATTTTGTTCTAATAAGTTTACGATACATAAATTATCCCCCCAAAGTTCATACCTTATCTTTTCTATTTGAAAGGGCTTTGAAAGTGAATAATATGAAAATCAAATAAACTTTAAAAATGTAAAATTATTTTATATTCAAGTTTTATGGTCTTTTTTTATAAAGGGTCTGCATGTTTCATATTCACCATAACAATCTGAAGACAACATTGAAAGGCTTTCCAAGTGACAGCACCATGCACTGTACTAGTAATATATAATATATCTATAAACTATATATAATCTCATCAACACAATGCAAAAAAGACATGCAGGAAGAGTCTTGGTTTTCACATTACGTTGTTCATTCAAGTAAGCTTAAAAATATATTTTTCCATTTTCTTTCCATTTTTTTTTAAATAAACAATGGGTCATAAATGACAATCTTTCACCAAAATGTATAATATAATTCTTTGGTGTGTTTGAACTCTTCCAGGAAAAAAAAAATAGGATGTTTGAAAATAAATTAATTCAACTGTACAAATAATAATGTTCACATACAAGTTATTAACAATGACAAGACTACATCAACCACTCACAGCACACAAAACAAATTTCTACAAACCCTGGGGAGGGGGGGTGTCTTCAGAGTCTCTGAGGATAAATTAGTGCTCTTTAGTATATTTGTATGATGTTTCTGATGGACTACACTTTGCACAGAAGATGTGTTGTACCAACTGAAAATAAATTGACTAAGAGTTATTGTCTCAGGTTCTCGACCTTCTT
This sequence comes from Arctocebus calabarensis, assembly GCA_963573935.1. NCBI lineage: Eukaryota > Metazoa > Chordata > Mammalia > Primates > Lorisidae > Arctocebus > Arctocebus calabarensis. Next base: position 35,471 of record CAUYON010152346.1, on the reverse strand, counting down.
TATCCTAGCTTGACAGCTCTGGCAAAGGTCACACATTCATCAGTGTTTGGTGGTAACTATAAACCTTTTAAAATTTTTTAATATTTATAGCAACTCCCTCCCCTCTTTCAATGTAAGTCATACACTACCCACTGTCATTTTCAAATGGAATAGTTTGGTGTGTTTAGTGCTCAGGTGGAAGAAAATGCACTAAAATGCAGTTTCAGGCATTAAAAAATAGACTTTTTAAAAGGTTGATACAACAGTATAAAAGAAGGGTTGGCCTGTTTTAAAAACAACAGCTTTCCCAAAAAGTAGGCATGATGCCATCATCACACCTCTTCAGACTTGACTGTGAAATGTTGGCATCCCAAAGAACTTATCATGGAAAACATAATCTCTTTATTACACAAGTTTGGACACAGTAAGGAGGCAGCATCTGAGATTTCAGATTAAAAAAAAAAAAACCACCACCACCATACAGGAAAAAGAAAGCACTTGAATGTCTTCTATTTTATAAAATATCACAGTTTCACAGTTGTCTATCGCAGCAGCTTTTTTTTCCTCTCCACTTTTTCTTTGAACAATCACAGTAGCACAATATATGGAGATATATTAAGGTTGCTGCATCTTTTTTCTCTTAATCACACAGTGGGATACTGACGAAATAATCCTGTATAAAAATATGTTAAGGTGAGATCAGTAATAAAAGACTAGAAATTAAAAACTACAAATATTAGAACTTAAAAGGGTTCTTACAAATATTTTTGGACACAGGTACAGTCCGGGATCTGTTGGTAATGCAGCAAGTGTGTGGTTTACAATCAAGAGGCCTTTGTAGAATTAGGGCCCAATAGGAAGGTCAAAAGCAGCCCACATTATGGTGTCAAAGGCATTCAATTTGAGAGGCACTCTGGACAAGCAGAGGGCCTTGTTGCTGTGTTTAATTCTGACTTAATGCTCTTTTTTCTCCCCCTTTAAGAAAAAGTGTGTGTATAATATATATATATACACACACACACACACATACACACCTATAGCGTGAGTATCTTGATTAACTAATCTTCACTCACTATCCTTGACACAATTTGCCTCCAGCCCCGTCCCCCTGCAATGTACAAGTCCAGCTTGGTTGTTTTTTGTTTGTTTAAGAAAAAAAAAAAAAAGCCCAAATATCTTAATTAAATTAACTAAATGTACAAACACCATAGGGTTTCATACTGAATAAATAGGGCTAATTAGACCCGGTGGCAAATCTGAGTCACTGGTTTGTCTCAGGCTCAGCATTGTCTCAGGTTAAGATGTGAATCCAAGGACTCCCACTTTAATATTTCACTTATTAATAAAAAATCCTAATGTATCGTCCGCACAACTTCAGGGTTTCTATAAATCTCCTCATCTTCAGACTCTGAGGTGGTTCCATTGCTGGAAGGTGTGTGGAGGTGGCTGGGTGCCCCGCTGGCCTGGCAAACGTACCACTCATTGAGGTTGGTCACCTGAGGGGATAGAGTACTGGAGCGACTCCTAGCTGTGTCCAGCACAGGGGACAAGGGGGCACCCACTGGAGTCCCCACTGACGAGTAACCGAGAGTTCCTGGGGAAGGTGGTGGGGACTTGCAGTGGATCTTCATGTGCTTCCGCAGAGAGCTCGGGTGAGTGTAGGATTTGTCACAGCCACTAATCTTGCAGTAGTAGGGCTTGTCACTGGTATGGACATGGGAATGTTTCTTGCGATCACTGCTATTGGCAAACTTTCTGTCACAGCCATCAAATTCACATTTGAAAGGCTTTTCCCCTGAAACAAAACACAGAAAGGTTAACAATGGCTTTCCAGAGACCTCTCACTTGAGAGAAATCTTGGAACAGAACCAAGGATGTATTTTTCCCATTCTCCTGAAGATCAACTCCCAGCCTACTTTTTATTCTTAACTCCTATGTTCCAGAATGCAAAGGGGAAGGAACTTCAAGGGTGGGCCTGGAGGCTCTGCTTGGACGTGGGCTTTGTGAGAGGCTGGATGTTAGCCCCTTGCAGTACCAGGGGTCAGGGTGAGATCCTGGAATAAGGTCTAGGAGGTAACACTGAAATCCATCTAGGACCCTGAGACGCTCTCCCAGTCTCCCCCAAGGGTCTACATACTCAAAAAACCCCAAGATCCTTCTGTCCTGATGAACACTGATGAAATGATACTTCCAATGCCATAGGCAATAATACAAATAAAAGAAAGAGGAGAAAATAAATACACAGACTAAATCGAAAGCGAACTAGGAATGCAGCAGTATTATAACCATGGTATTTCCCTAGGATTTCATTGATAGAAAGGGGTAGCAGGAGAATAGGGGGTTGGGAATGGAAGGAAGTAAAACAAAACGATCCTTTCTTCTTTAGAAAGAAAGGCACCTGTGAAACGCATGCTCCTACCACTAGATTTTTGCAAGGCTAGCTGGGCAGAGGAGAGGCTGGTGGCCTCTGCATTCTAAGCTTTCCTTCCAACTTGCAGGGCGATTAGGAGCACAGCAGAACAGAAACCGGCAAACATTAATACGAACACAAGTCAAGTCTCCGCCTCATATCACAAGTAAACTTACTCTTAACAGCTTTCTATGTTGCTCAATAGCCCAAAAGGACTTTTTTTTTTGGCGGGGGCTGGGTTTGAACCCACCACCTCTGGTATATGGGGCAGGCGCCCTACTCCTCTGAGCCACAAGCACCACCCAGGATTTCTTTTTTTTTTTAACCAAGGTTTTCCCTTTAAGTTGGTCTGACCACTCCACAAATACAATGCTTTTAAACGCAAGGCCCCTAGTCCAGGAAATGCTTAATAAACTAGAGAAATTCAGCCACACTACATTTTAGTATTATAAGCAAATAAAAGACAGCAAGTAACAGTATAACTGAATTTTTCCTTGCTTCAGATTATTTGAGTCCATAATTGAATAAGTCATCTCATACACATTATTGGGGAAGATCCTCCTCTTATATTCAGATGATTTAAAAAACAAAGTTGAATTTCTCCACATTTCAGCAGCTACTCTGATGACATACTAGGTATGGCATTTTCCTTTGTTTTGGATAATTTATCTTTAAAAATAAATTTTTAAGATTTAAGGCGGCGCCTGTGCCTCAGGGAGTAGGGCACTGGTCTCATATACTGAGGGTGGTGGGTTCAAACCTGGCCCTGGCCAAAACTGCAACAACAACAACAACAACAACAAATTTAAGATTCAGCCTAGTGTACATAAATGTTTGTAGTAAATTTCCACATTCCCTCTGTACAGAGAGTTCAGTGTAGTGGGGTTTCTGGATTTGGGTTTTTTTGTTTTAAGATTTGACCAACGATAACTGCCTTCAAAGCCAAAGTATGGTAGCACATCTGAAAGTACTTAGCTGCCTGGAACATGACTTTCCCTACCTGGATAAAAATGAAATTAAACATTATTCAAATACACCTCCTATGTAGAATAGATCTATAAGTGCAGGTAAAACAGTGATAAACACAACCTCTTAAAACTCTTATCAACGAGCTGCAAAAAAATTAATGCCTTTTTAATCAAAATATCAGTAATTTGTCCTGATTTATATTTTGCTTTGAACTGGAGAGAATACTAAGTTAACACAGCATTTCTTTTAGAAAATTATAATTAGACCTTCTTCCATATGGAACCTTAAGTAGTTCTCATTTACCCTATGGAAATGTGCAATGTTGTTTTTTAGAATCCTCATGTTTCTGTACAACCTAACCCAGTAAATGTGGAAACAGGGTGGGAAATGAGGAATAAAGGACAGGTAGAGGGGGAAGAAAAGTGACAGAATGGCCTGTGTTACCCAGTAGGCCTATGGGGGCAGTAAGTGACTTTCACCTGGCTAAAAAGGCTGAGAGAGCCCAGTGTTTACATTTAAGATTCTGACAGAGGAGTCAGGTCAGAATTTAACTATTTCCAGAGTTTTGTGTAAAGTTGGGAAAGCTCCGTGTGGATAACTCCAGGTCACTTTCCCAGAGAAAGTCCAGCCCAGGGGAAGATTACAAACGCCAACTGGGGCACGTGGGTCAGGAAATGGGATAACCCCAAAAGGGAGAGGTTTGTGCCTGAGAGGGAAGGAAGGATAGTCCTTTGAGGAGGTCAGGCCAAATGGCTACGCGGCCCGGGGATTGCCAAAAAAACGAGGAGGAGCAGGTTTGAGTTTCAAACAGAGAAGCCTGGCGAGGCCCACGCAGCTCCCTGAAAGGGCAAGAAATGCAACCATCCACACACGACGTGGGGCCGGAAAACCAAACAGCTGCCAGTCCCCTAGACCCTCCCCGCCCCCATGCCGTCGCCCGTCCCCGCAGTCTTTCGTGGCAGGGCAGCCTGTACTGCAGGGGCTGAAGAGGAACACGGATCCCTGGTGGGCAGCCGCCAAGGTACACTGACCTTCCCCCCACCCCCACTACACAGGCCGCGCGCACCGCCCTTAGAGGTTCCATTTGGGGAGTCGAGGTGTGGGGGGGCGACTCCACGGCCCCTGGACCGTGTCTGGTGGGGAAGTGCTGGGCACTGGAGCAAGCTGCTGGCTTAGCAGGCCAGGCGTTTTTATGAGAGCCTCCTGGGAAGTCTCCTTCTGGAAAAATCATTAAGGCAAAATGATCTCGATTAGAAAAAAACGGTGCTCCTGGGAACACGAGCTCCCAGCCCACGTCAGCCTGTGCACAGAGCAGGCCCGTGAGGTGTCGGCAGACGGAAGCAAGGCCGGGCTCCAGCCTCGGGCCACCCAGACGCCCCGGCCCTGGTCGCAGGCCTGTGGTTGCATCTCACGCTCTCTCTACCTCCTCGCCGCCACAGCGCCGATAAATCAGCCGAGTGATTACTGAATGTAAACTCCAGTTACTTAAGTGTCCTCGGAGGGATAATCTTGTCTGTCCCTATAAATCCCGGCTGCGCTCGCGCTCATCAACGCTTCTGCCCTATGCGCTGGTTGATTCAGTGGGCCTCCCCCGCCCATGGGAACCATCCCAGCGCCCTCCTCCGGGTCGCGGCACCTCCAAAGGCAGGGCTCGGGGGAATGAGGAGTCCCCACAGTACCGGGGGTTCCCCTGCAGTCCCACGGCGGGGTAGGCCTCACCCATCCGAGGAGACCCCGTCCTCCTCCAACTAGAGCCTTAAGAGGACAGAAGCCAATTCCTTCGGCACCCTCGAGGGCGAGTGAGATACTGTGTGCAAGTGAAGTGTGAGGGTGTTATGTGGCAGAAGGATGAGGGAGTAAGGGTGTCGCAGGAACAGGGTGTATGCGCGCGCGCCAGGGCCTGAAGTTGTCGAGAGGGATGCACGTGAAGGTGTGTGTGGAGTGTGTAACGGTGAGCGAGTGTGAGTTGCGTTCAGGGGGCTCTCCGTAGACCCGAAAGCGCGCTCCTCTCCAACCGGAGGGGCTACACCAAGCAGCCCCCACGCCACAGGAAACCCCACTCTGGCTCTTTGGAGCGCAGCGTACTGTGCTGGGAAGGGAGGCACTGCCGGGCCAGCCTCGGGCCCGGCCCCCCTTCACATCCCGACTTCCCGGAGCCGGGCGGATAGGGGCTGCCGACCGTCCGGGGCGCCTTCCGGCTGCTCCTGCTGCTGCCGCGTCTGCTCCGAGGCGGTGGCGGCGGCTGGAGCGCGTTGCCGATCCCGGCCGAGAGGCTGCGGGCGCGCTGGAGACTCCGCAGTGAGGGAAACCAACCCGGGGCCTGTGTATGCTATCGAATTACTTATTCATAGGAAAAAAAGGGGGGGAGAAAAAAAAGAAGTCACATGTCCGGGTTATACGTATGCGAAAAGCAGCAGCAGAAGGAGGGAAAAAATGAAGGAGTAGGAGGAAGAGAAGCAGCGGCGGCGCAGGAGGCGGTGACGACGGCGCGGCTGGGGACAGACACCCACCTGTATGAGTGCGCTTGTGGATCTTGAGGTTCTCGGAGCGCGCGAAGACCTTGCCGCAGCCCGGGAAGGGGCAGGGGAAGGGCTTCTCGCCGGTGTGCACACGGATGTGGTTGATAAGCTTGTATTTGGCCTTGAAAGGCTTGCCCTCGCGCGGACAGTCCTCCCAGAAGCAGACGTGGCTGCTCTGTTCCGGGCCACCCACGTGTTCCACCGTGACGTGGTTCACCAGCTCGTGCATGGTGCCGAAAGTTTTGGAGCAGGGCTTGGCGCTGCCGGCCGGGGGCGGTGGAGGCGGCAGCCCGGCCAGCTCTTCGGGGTCGATCCACTTGCAGATGAGCTCCTGCTTGATTGGCTGCCGCATGTAGCGCAGAAAGGCCCCGGCCGCCCCTGGGAGGTGGGGGTGGTGCTGGTGCGGGTGCTGCGCGGGCGGCGGCGGCGGCGGCGGCGGCGGTGGCGCCGGGGGCGGCGCGTGGTGTTGCAGGTGGGGCCCAGGCCCGGCCGCTGCTGCGGCGGCCGCTGCCGCTAGGTTCAGGTTTAAGTTCACCGCTCCATAACTGTGCAGGGCGGCGGCTGCAGCGGCCGCTACCGCCCCGTAGTGCGCGTCCCCCGAGCGCGGCGCGAAGGGCGGCTCCGAGCGGCCATACAACTCGGCCGCCGCGGCTGCTGCCGCGGCCGCCAGCCCCAGGCGCATCTGGCCGTTGAGCGGATGCGGGTGGCCGCCTGGGGTCCCCGGCGTCTCGTGCAGCGTGGGGAAGAGCGCTGGGCCGCCGCCGCTGTCCGGGCCGGCATAGGTGCCGCTGGCCGAGATGAACATGCCGGCCGAGTGGGGAGGCGGGGCTGGGTGCTGGGGGGAGCTGCTGCCGGACCGCTGCTCCCCTCCGAGCGGGGCCCCGTGCATGGCCGCCGCGGGGGCCGTGGCGGAAAGGTCTCTTCGGAGGACGAAGTCCCTGCTGTGGCCTTTGCCGCTGCTGCCGCCGCCACCACTGTTGGTGGTGGTGTAGCCCGAGAGGGCAGGAGGAGGAGGCAGGGGAGGGGGAGGGGGAGAAGGGGAGGGAGGAAGAGGAGGGGCCGAGGGCGGGGGCGCGGAGGGCTGCGCGCCACTGCTGCCCCCGCCACCGGGGTAGGTGCTGGCGCTGGGGTGCGCGACCAAGGTTGCAGCGCGGGCGGCGGCCGCCGGAGCCTCGGGGTGTGCCGGGAGCGCCTGGGAGGGAGGGCTGAGGCCCAGTGCGCTCATTTGGGCCATGTGCTCGGGTCCGAGCGGAGTGATGGCCACGCCGGGGTCAGCGCCTAGGTCCCGCCGGCGGAGGTGCGCGGCAGCGGCTTGGAGTTGGGAGTGGGCGGGCGGGCTGGCCAGCGCCGGGAAGCCTGTCATATTCTGAAGCGGCTGGGCCTGAGCTGTTGCCAAATCCGCTAATCTCAGCGCTGGCGGGTTCCTCTTGCTCAAAGGGGGCTCCATCAGAACTACACAATCAGGCCTATAGACCCTCACTGGGGGTACTTTTTTCCCTCTGCCCGCCTTCAAAAACATGTATATTTTAGGCGCTCTTTAACTTCTTTTGTCCTGGCCTCCTAACTCTCCTTATTCCTGTTCCCACTCTATCCTCCAGCGATTGGCAGAATGAACACCACATTTGAGCTGCACAGTGGGACTGAGATTTTGGAAATGGCACGGGTGGGATTGGAGGGAGCTGCGTGATTGGCAGCAGCCTCAGCTGCCCGATTGGCTCCCGTTCAGGCCCTCGGCCCAGCAGGGATCCGCCCCTGTGCTTTGGCCGCCTGCGCTTTCGCTCCGTGCCCCCTCCTCTGCTGGAGCCCCGCGTCCCCGCCTCCCCGGGGATACCCAAGTTGCACTTGCAGGAAGTTTGAGCCGGGCCTGCGCGCGCAGCGCCGGGCGCTGCCTTCTCACACCTCGCGGAGATGGCGTGCGCCTGCACGCGGTCAGAGGGCACAAGGTGGCGAGGGGCTGGGGACTCCCGAGGAGCAAAGGGCGTTGGGAATACCTCCGCCTCGCCGCTGGATGCGTCCCCTCCGGTACCCGAATACTTTCTACCTCCATTGCTCTTGGTAGAGTCCTGGGCTGCTTTCTGGGGAGGAGGGTGAACCTGCTGTAGTGGTGATGTTCGAAACCTAGGTGGACACCTAACCTGCCCAGCGCTCACGGAGGGTTCGCAGTAAACGGAGTGAAGAAGATTATTAAAGTCCATTGGTTGCAAAAACAACCTGAGTGATTTAGCACCTCAAAACACCAGTTTTGAACTCAAAATAAATCTTTCCCCAAAGGAACCATTTTACCTAGTTTTTTATAGCTCATGGAGTCCTTTTCAGAATAGTTCAAAGGAGTTGGCTCGAAGTGTAATCTCACTACTCATCAGTTCTAGATCTGCCACTTCCAATTAGATGTACCAGAGGGGCGGGGAGAATGTATCCGCAGCGGTTCTAACTTTTACCTTTTGGAGATAACAGTGGCAGGCCAAAAGGCATCTCTCCTGAGAGAACTCTCTAAACAAGAGATGCTCGTTATGCAGAATTTCTGCTTCTGGACCAGAACACTTTACACGTGTGCACGTTTACATTTCTTTGACCAATCCACAAAATACAATTGATCCAATAAAAAAACTTTTCTATTTATTTGTTAATAGAATCAACTTTCACCTTATCGTTTTCTAATAAACTGGTTTCTCCCTTTGAGAGATGTCTTTTTTTGAAATCCATAAGAATGGGCTTTTTTTTTCCCCCCCGCCCCATGCCTTTCAAGCAGTTTGGTATCAAGTCCATTTTTTCAAAATAGAAATTGAAACTGCATCATTTTTTGGTAGGCAGATAAATGTGCACCCACCCCTCAAATTAGGGGTTTTTAACTGCCCCAAAATATAATTTCAGATTTTAGAGAAAAGCACTTTTGAAATTTATGATGCTCCAAATATTCAAAAATTTAAGTCAGGGTGTTTACATTTTTATTTTGCTGCCCTCCATAAGACTACTTGTAAAAAAGTGATTATGATTAGAATATGATTTTTTTTTTTTTTGAGGATACAATAAAACATGTTTCCAGCTTAATTCGTTTGCCCTCCAGGGGAAAACTAGATCGCGCAAAGCCATTATCTGGGAGACTGTCCTGGAAAGTAATAAGAAATATGTTCAAAAGAGTTGTTTCGATAGTGCCATTTCCTTTAGGTGTGAACAATGTTTAACGGGGCTTTGGTATGAGACTTGGGAATGTCATTTCTCTTATAAAACTGACAAGCAAACAAAGGCAATACCACCATTACATTTTAAATGTGTTTTTTCTTCAAGCTCCAATGAAGCTTTAAATATGGGGAAATAAAGGCAAGAGTGAAAACAATAAAAAAATTAGTAGACAGCAGTAACAAGATCCACATCTCTATTTGAAAAGGAAAATCCTTTCACAATTTCGTTTCAAAAACTTAAAAGATCTCAAGCCAATACAGCAAAGGGTGATGGAGAACTGTGCCACCTCTACGGATGGTTTATGAAGGAAACATCGTATTTGGAATTATCACCACTGTCTTACAACATTTCAAATCAGTTTCCTTCATTTGAATTTCTTAGCAATAAGCACAAATGCCTACAGTAATAGTTTTGAGTTCAATCCTGCAGGTTATATGTAAAAGCAAAAGCAAAAAAAAAAAAAAATGAATTAAGAAGGAAGAAAATAAACACAACCTAGCCTTTAATACAGACTGTTGAGCATTTTTATTGTGCAATAAAATGGGTACCCTCCACCCCCTTCAAAATAGCTTTTCGTCAAAATTATAACTGCTTTGTTTTATTGAATTGCTGAAATTTAATGGTTTAATGGGTGAAGGCATGAAGGAAAGGCTGTAAAAATGTGAATAATGGTGAAGCAGAGCCGTGCGGAATCTGGAACCCGCCTCCTTGTACAACTCTTGTTAAACACAGCGTGATATGTATCTGTCATCGATTTAATATGTCTTAATTCAAATATAGCTCCCTGATCAATTTCTTTTTATGGAAGCCTTAAAAAAGAAAAGATTTTCTTCAGAAATGATAGTTTGAGTAGCGGTTGGAAAGAGGGATATTTACAAAGTGAGTTTAATGAATATTTGCAAATTTATGACCAAACCTAGACCCTAAAAAGATAATTGACTCAGGTAAATCGACTTGAGATGCTAATTCTTAAAAGAAAGGACTGGGAGCAAAATTTCAATCAACACCAATAAGGCGCCAATAAACCGCCTGCCAATTAAACCTGAGAATAGGCCTAGCTAGATGTTCCTCAGGAAGGCTCTCAGTGGATTTCCGGGATTGCCTTTCTTTATAAAAGAGCTTTTTATTTTGTAGAAGCGCTTTTTGTTATTGTGATGACCCGCCTGACCCCAGGTGCGCTGTTTCTCTTTCAAGCTATTTGGGAGCCAAATCAACCCCCCTGAACATTCCGCGTTTCTGAGGACCCAATAACAGTGTCACACTTCCTAAATAAACACCAACAACGTCCAGGGCGTTGAAGAAAATAATAATACTAGTTTTTAAAGCAGGGGCTGTAGAAGGCGTTATGCCAATTCTTCTGTGGCTTTAGTCCCACATTTCGACGGCGATGCTGGTTGTCAGGGCCAGTCCTCCAAACTCATGCCTGAGTTTATGTTTTGCAGCGGAGGTGCTTGTGTAGAGGGAGCAATTTGGCAAGCCATGGCTATGCCTTTTCTGCAGTTAGCAGGACATCTTGGGGCGTCGTTTTCCAGATCTCTTTCCTTTGCACCTCAAACCCCAAACTCCTTCCAGCCCCAAACAAAGAGGCGAGAAGGCTGGGGAAGTGAGAAGCACAGTGGATGCCCAGCTGGCCGGAAGCCGGCCGCCACGCCGCGCTCAGCTGCCTGGAGACCGCCGGACCCTGAGTCTGGGGACGCTCCGGCTAGCGCTCACGGCTCCCCGCTGCGCCGAGGGGAGACACGGCTTCGTGGCTCCCCTGAGCCCTAGGTTCCTCACGGAACGCAGCCCAGCTTCCTGAGATGGGTGTGGGCAATTAATAAACTCTAAGGGAAGTGAATTGGACATTTCCTGGCTTTTGAGCCTTTGTTGGATTGTTTCTGCGGGCGGAGGGAGGGGGGATCTGTGGGGGGCGGACAAGAAAGCTGCTGGGGGAACCCACCGAGCCCCTTTTTATTGCCTCTGCAATTGCTCTACGACTCTCTGGTCCCGCGTGGTTTCCGTGAGAGCGGCCTCCTTTCAGAAGAGCTGGGTGCCCGTGAGTTGGGAGCGTCTAGTGCCGCGCCGGAGGCGGGTTCAAGGGCGAAAGGGACCCCAAAGGTGCATAACGCGAGGGAGTAGAGAGTGGCTCTAAGACACTAAGAAAGCGGTGATAGTCAGCTCAGCCCTCTCTGAAAGACAGGGCAAGATGGGCAAAGCTGCGTTTTAGTACAGCCTTGTCACCTCCGGAAGTGACAAGGACTTTGGGTTCAAGGACTTTTCCTAAATCAGGTTCCCCACGCGTCTATGCAGCAAGGTTCAGGCCCTCTTCTCCTGATCGCCTGCCCCGTCTGCACTGGGATACCCTCCCCCCAACTTTTGTCATTAACAACTGGACTTGTGTGAGGGCTGCGACCCGCCCAGGTGCCTTGGGGGTTCCTAATCGCGCCCTGTGAGGCCCTCTACGAAGATTTTCGCCCTTTGAGCTTATGCTGGATCCTCAGGCTCTACGGATATATCCGGGCTAAGAGTAACCAAAAAAGGCCTTCTTGCTAATATAATCAGACGTACGTGGACTTAATGAGGATAAAAAGAAGATTGGGGGCAGTGTGGCCATCACTAAGATGTTGGATTCCCTGGGGGAATTTTATTTTGTTCTTGTTGATTTTTGGATTGTCAAGAATTGGATTCATCCATGTTCACCTCACCTTGGTGGTTAAAAGCTACTGAAAAAGTATCACTCAATTTTCCCTCTAAGAAAGAATAAGTTGAGTAAAATTTGTCTCCCGTCATATACTTCTATTGGGTTATCAATCATTTTTACCCTCAGAAATGGAGGTTGTTAGAGAAAGGCCATTGGCCTACATTTAACCATTAGGGTTGGTGTTTTCTTGGGAAATATTATACATCATTGTGCTAACATATGCTCAGAAAGTCAAAACAGGAACCACAAAACTCTACATGTTCACAGTTCATATACCACCCAATATTTATTTACATTGGCCCCCAAATGTGTTTCTCCTCCTCATCCCTTAGCCTTTAAGATGTTTTTGGATAGAACATAAAGAAGTAGAGTTGTACACTTAAAAATATAATCTCAAAAGTCTTGGGTGGTTCCTCCCACCACACCACGCTCCTTCCATATCTATACTTCAAAATGTGAAGAAGCTGTTGAGATAAATCAAATAGTGACACATTGATGGATTTACTTGTGTAAGCAATATGGTTGACATATGGCATTGTTATTTATGAATGACAGCATAAATTGTATTACAAAGTCTATTGCAATAATACTGCAGTTTATTGGAAAGCTGTTTGCCTGTCATCGGTATTCAACCTCCCTCGATATGGTTGGCCTGGGAGCCCCAAAGATAGGTCCTCAGAATAATTAAACACGTTCATATAAACTAATGCCTCCTATTTTTTGTTTTGTTTTGCAGTAATAGAAACAATCTCATCAGGAGGGAGAAAACAAAGTAAAAACAATTAGTTCTCTTCCTTTTGCAAAACCACAACCACTCACTGTCACCAATTCAAGGGAAAAGACAGGGGTGGCTAATGGCTTCTATTTTTTCTAAGTCCCTTTTGACAAACACAGATATTTACATACCTATCACTAAGCTGCTGTGGAACACATATTTTATAGAAAGACTTTTTATAAGCCCAGTTACAGAACAGTAACTTTTAACTGTAGGAGGAATAGACATTCTTTTAACAGACTAGAGAGGCCCTTGTCATATGACAACTGTACTCAACCACTCTCCACCCCTTCTTAAAAATGGTATTTAAAAGTTACAATATTGGCTGAGATTTTCACAATTTCCCTTTCTTTTACATTACACATCTCTAAAGCCCTGACAAAGAACTTTTGTTCTAGGTGGGTTTTACCAGGGAGCTCCCCCACCACACATGTGGTCCTTCATGGGTCAGGGGTCACCCAACCCAGGAGTGGCTGGGAAGGCTGAATCAAAGGTGACCTGCAACTTAATATCCTGTTGATGATCTTGTTGAATTTATGAGTCTGCAATGCAGAGGATGGTGCTAGAATCTTGGGAAATCCTTTTTAATTTTTTAGTTTTTTAAGTTCAGTTTATATGGATAGCTTATTCCACATTACCCCCTCCCCCAACTCCCACCACCACCACCACCACTATTTCCACCCCATTCCTTGGGAAGAAAATTAAAAGTTTGAATGGTATGGCTACCAAATGCTTCTGCTTTCCAATTAAAGGTCAGTTTTGTTTGCTTGTTGGGTTTTTGGCTTTTCTTGTTCAGCAGTGCCTACCTGTGTGTGTAAGAGAAAGTATGGGTGTTTACATAAGCTGTATTTATGTATAGGTACACAAAATGCACATCATACTACAAAAAGATTTCAGTCAACACCATTCACGGAGGTTCACTTGGATGTGTGGAGGATTTTCCAGTTTTTGAATATAGCCCGAATTCTGAATTCTTAATCATGCTGTCACTCTCTTCACTTGGGGGGAAATGTCTGCCAACCCCAGGCTCGGGCCCAGCACAATGCCAGGTCCTCAAGATTTCCACAGGACAATTTTGGGAAACTTACTAAGAGGAACAAGTTTGTAGGATGAAGACAGTTGCCAGTCCTGAGGGCTTGACACCACTGTCGACTGGTCCTTTCAGAAACCTGTTGAAAAACTGAATTCACTCACACTACACAGAACCCAGTTTGGCCACTTTCCTACAGCCAAGGAACCAGAGTCCACTTTTGAAACAATAACTCTGAAAGCCTTTGCAGGTTTTTCCCCCCCTTGCTTTCTCTCTGGCTGGTTCTTCACTTTTTCTTCCTTAAAAAAAAAAAAAATACTGTGTCATGAAGGAAAAAGGTTTTGCAGTTTGCAGAGAAATAAAGCACTTCTGAGAGAAGGCGACGTGACTTTGAACTTGGCTCAGCTTCTCTGTGCCCTGCCAAGAGAGGAGAACTGGAGCCGGCAAAGAATAGCCAGGAGGGCCCAGCCCGCGGGGTCTCCGGCGGGAATTAAGGAGACCCGAAATCCTGCGCAAGCGAGCGTCCAGCCGCGTAGCCCCAAACGCTGGCTCAGCAAAGGAGGAATCAAAGTGAAAGGAGAGAATGGGTCACGAAGAAGAGGGAGGGAGGACTGAGGAGCGGGTGAGAAAGTGGGGAAGGAGGAAGACTTGCAAGTCTGGTGGTTTGAAAGAAGGAAGGAAAGTGAGGTCTGACTTTCCTGAGACCTGGATGTGCAGGTCTGCTATTCTCATAACCAATGTCTAAGGAAATATTTTCTTTTGGAAATGTTTTTGGAATAAGCCTTTCCAAGTACTCTCCTCGTGCTCCCCTCTCCCCCATGTAAGTTAATGAATAAAGTAAACAAGTAAGAAAGACTGTGCCACTGTGCATTGGGCAATTTTTAATGGATTCAACGTAGCAGAGCAGCTTTTTTTTCTCTCCCTCTGTTTCTCACTCTCAGTTCCTTCTCAATCTAGGGGGCCTGCGTGGCATCCGTCCCCTGCCCCCTTTTATATACAGAGAAAGGGGTGTGGAAAAGAGGAACATTTCCTCCTTTTATGGAAGGGAAGACTCCAGGCAAACTCTGGTGCTTTCAGACGAGCTACCACAGCCTCAAATGGCCAGAAAGGTGGGAGCACAGGGCTCCTTAGTCCAGGGACTACGTGCACACAGCTCCATCCTTCAGTGACTCGCTGAAGCCGAGAGAAGCAGTCCAAGCGGCGCAAAAGAGCCAGGTTCTGCCCGCAATAGTGAACCGGAGGAATTCTTCCCGCGTTTTTGTTGATTTAGTGTCAATACATAATTTTGAAATCGTGCTAATTTTCGCTTACTCGAATTTTATTTCAACTCCCAGAGATTGTAAATAAAAACAGTTTTCCAGACCAACCAGGCGAAGACGCCTGAAGCTGTCTCTTCACACCTCCGAAACCTCCGGGCCCGCCATTCCCTCTCCTGTTACCTCGAGAGCGAAAACTTTGGGCAGCGGGACAGGAAATGTCCGCAGCAGTCAGCCTTGGGCCTGGAACACGCCGGAGCTGCAGGAGTAGCCTCCCAGCCAGGCCACCGCCCCAAGGGCACTCCCTGCTCCAGGAGAATTACCGATATATACCCTTCTGAAAGGTTTAAGCGCTGCCAGTGTGGCATTTTTTTCCCTGGGGACCCGGGATTTGACCTGTAACCAAACTCCAGCCACACCTTTGCTTGAACGCAGATGTCCCCACACTTCCCAGCTCATCGACGCAGGGGCCCGTTTTCTGAGCATTTACCCCGAGGGTGACACAGTCTTTAAACGACTTCCAAACAACTCCCCTCCTCCCGGGGGCCACTGCCCAGTGTTTACTGCTGTAATCAGAGCAGGGCGCGAGCGCCGGGAGGTGGGGGGAGGGAGCTGAGCGCGCCCGGGGCGGATGGGGACCACGACGGGGGGGGGGGGTTATGGTCTGGGTGGGCGTCCCCAGAGTGGGAGGAATCGGCACGCTTCGCTTTATCATGGTCCACGGTTCTGCACCTGTGGTTTCACCACCTAGCAAGTTTACAAAGGTGCGGAGAGTGTGCCAACCTGGCAGGTGACCGCCACCCCACGCCGCTTCCCGCGACGCGCTCCCAGTGGGGATCTTGGCCCGAAAACTCCCCACGGGCAGAGCCTCCTACTAGGCAACATGGCAGCTGGCTGCCTGGAGCGGTCGGGAGTGTTCGGGTTCGGTGTCCGTCGGAAGCGGATTGGATACCCGGGGAGAGGTGGCCTCTGCGGAAAGATGAGAACTTTGGGCGCCGTCCTGCTCCTGACCTGGCCGAAGGGCCTTGACCCAGGGGACTTGGCCCGCTCGGAGCCTGACGCCTGGTTCCTGGGAGCGCCGCGGCTGGCAGGAACTAGAAGCGGCGCCGGGCGCGCGGGCGAAGCGCTGCAGGACCGCAGGCTGGGTCCGCGAGCACGTTCGGCGGCTGGCGGGGCAGCGAGAACCTCCCGGGCGCAGGGGAAGAAGGGCGGGCCGGCCCGGGGCGGGGGCGCCGGATTGACGGGGCCACGGCGGCCAATAGCTGCGCCGGAAGGGCGGGCGGGGCGGGAGCCGCTGTTAAAGGGGCGGTTTGACCGAGAGGCCGCGGCCCGGAGCCCGAGCGAGCGAGCAGGGGAGGGACGGAGAGAGGCTGGGACGAGAGGCTAGGGAGAGTGGGGGGAGGGGAGGGGAGAGGAACAGGAGTAGACAAAAAATAAAAAATAAAAGGCTGCTGCTGCGGTGGCACCCACCGAAATAAACAGAGGCGGTGGTGAATGCAGCCCACCGCAGCCGAGACAGGCGAGCCCGCTCTGGCCTCCTAGCACTTGCTCCGGCCGCGGACTCAGCTGCAGCCTAGCTGCGCGGCCGCCAGTTCCCGGTCCAGAGCCCAGGCCCTACTGCGGAGAGGGAGGGGGCGAGCTAGAGATCACTTTTTTATTGTTATTGTTTTTCAGCCCGGCTTCCCCCTCCCCTCCCCCGCCCGCCTACTCCCCTCCCACAGCCCCCTCCCTTTCCCCCTCCCCCGACATAACTTAAAGAAAGGGGGAGCAGCGCGGCTGCTTCCTTCATCTGGGGGAATTCGTGGCCACTGCAAGTTTACTACGCCAGGCGCAGCCAATGCCAAGCGCGGAGAACTAGGAGGGCTAAGCTCCGCTGCCGCGGCGCCGAACAATACCCGACGCGCGGGGCGGCGCGAGCAGGGCCACGGGGGAGGGAGCTGCCGTCCGAGCGCCGCGGAGAGGGCGCCTGGCCTCCGCCTGCCGCGGTCAGGTAGAGCCGCCGGTACGCCGGGCCCGAGAGCCGAGCTCGCCTCTGCTCTGATCGCCCGCTCGGCCCGCTCCCCGCCGCCGCTGCTGCTCTGCACGGCCGGGCCCGAAGTCTGTGGGGTGTGCGAGCGAGCGAGTGAGTGTGTGCGTGCGCGCGCGGGTGCGCGCAGGGGTGGGGGCCTCGACGCTGCGCTCGCCCCCCGGCGGCCCCCCTCTCTGCTCTGCTCCCCGCACCTCCCTCCCGCTCCCTCCTCCCGCCCGCCCTCCTCGGCCCTGCCCGCCCGCCCCCGCCGCAGCTCCTTTAATACACTTTGGTTCTCCGCCTGGCTTTGGACTCTTCTCCACCTCCACCTCCTCCTCCCGCGCCTCCGCCGCCGCCTCCTCCTCTTCCTCTCCGCGCCTTCGTTCTGCTCCCGGCCGCCGGAGGCAGATCCGGCGTCGGCGGAGGCGGCGGGCTCAGGAGCGCGGCTCCAGGAGCCAAAGCCGCCGCTACCACCACAGCCGATTGCGCTCGGAGCTCGGTGGCCGCCGGACGTGCTGAGCGGATTAGGAAAGAGAGCGGAGGCGACGCGGAGGCTTGGGGCTCGCCGGGGCCGGCGGGGAGGGCGGGTGTACTGGCCATGCTCCTGGACGCGGGTCCGCAGTTCCCGGCCATCGGGGTGGGCAGCTTCGCGCGCCACCATCATCACTCGGCGGCAGCGGCGGCGGCCGCGGCCGCCGAGATGCAGGACCGTGAACTGAGCCTGGCGGCAGCGCAGAACGGATTCGTAGACTCAGCTGCCGCACACATGGGAGCCTTTAAACTGAACCCCGGTGCTCACGAGCTGTCCCCGGGCCAGAGCTCGGCGTTTACGTCGCAGGGCCCCGGTGCCTACCCCGGTTCGGCAGCCGCTGCGGCTGCTGCCGCGGCGCTCGGGCCCCATGCCGCGCACGTTGGCTCCTACTCTGGGCCGCCCTTCAACTCCACCCGGGACTTCCTGTTCCGCAGCCGCGGCTTCGGGGACTCTGCGCCGGGCGGCGGGCAGCACGGGCTGTTCGGGCCCGGCGCAGGCGGCCTGCACCACGCGCATTCGGACGCGCAAGGCCACCTTCTTTTCCCCGGCCTCCCGGAGCAGCACGGCCCCCACGGTTCGCAGAATGTGCTCAATGGGCAGATGCGTCTCGGGCTGCCCGGCGAGGTGTTCGGGCGCTCGGAGCAATACCGCCAGGTGGCCAGCCCGCGGACCGACCCCTACTCGGCGGCGCAACTCCACAACCAGTACGGCCCAATGAATATGAACATGGGTATGAATATGGCAGCGGCCGCGGCCCACCATCATCACCACCACCACCACCCCGGTGCCTTTTTCCGCTACATGCGGCAGCAGTGCATCAAACAGGAGCTCATCTGCAAGTGGATCGACCCTGAGCAACTGAGCAACCCCAAGAAGAGCTGCAACAAAACTTTCAGTACCATGCACGAGCTGGTGACCCACGTCTCTGTGGAGCACGTCGGTGGCCCTGAGCAGAGCAACCACGTCTGCTTCTGGGAAGAGTGTCCGCGCGAGGGGAAGCCCTTCAAAGCCAAATACAAACTGGTTAACCACATCCGCGTACACACAGGCGAGAAACCTTTCCCTTGCCCTTTTCCGGGCTGTGGCAAGGTCTTCGCGCGCTCCGAGAACCTCAAGATCCACAAAAGGACACATACAGGTAACCACGGGCCGAAACGGGGACCAGGGCAGAGGGAGAGGGGCTGGGTGTGCCGGTACTGAACACAGCGCCAGCCAGGCGCCTGGGGTGGGAGATGTTTTTTGTGTGTGCGAGAGACCCAGCAGCTTGTTTTTGTTGGAGGATGAAAGTATTATTCGGCTGGATTTTTCCATGTGCGGAAATTGAGTTTTAAACGATCATCGAAACATCACATGTATGCTGTGTGTCATGCAATTGCTTAGTTTGCTCAGTCTCAGTAATTTCCGTTCTAAATAGAAGGCACAAAATAAAACTGCTTTCTAACTTGGTGCCCGGGAATCGAGCCTAGAGAGGATTTTGCCAGCTTGTCTGAATGTGCTTTTCTGCTCCGGGGGTATGTCTGTGTTTGAGTAGCTTCTGTGTTTTCCCATTTCTTTTACTCTGGGTCCAAACGTTTTCCCCGGGACTGTCTCCCATTAAATTAGTCTGGTGTGAGCCAAAGCTGTAAAGCGTTTCTCATTTTTTAAGTGTTTTTTAAAGCTGATGTAGGGGTGGGTCGTGGGGGTTTTACGGTGGTTTCACAGCAGTTTGTGAAAATCTCTAATGGGCACCAGAGGGTTTGCGATTCCCAACTTGTACCCACAACCCGGTCAGCCAGAGAGCCCCAGGCGGCGCAGCGCTGCGGGGGGATCGCGTGAGAAGCGAGAGCTGCAAAAGAACGCGCCTCCTGCCTCATAGATTATTCATCTATGACCAGGTCCCAGCCAAAATCGTGCCAGACGATTTCCTAAAAGAAAGCCAAATGTTTTATCAACTTCCCCCGTCAATATTTACTCCGAAGTGGGGATGCGCCAGCGGCCTATTGTTCTCTTCCAGGAAGGGAGGGAGCCGAGGTGTGAGACAAGCTTTTAACAAGGTTTAAAATTTGAGAAATTTATTTGCATGCAATGCTAGCTTTCGAGTCCTGTGTCTGAGCGGATGTCTTTAAGAAACAATTTAGGTGCTAATGGAATTTAATGTTAAACGGTCCCCTTTCCAAGTGGAACGACGTTTGAGTTCTCACACCTCTAAATGACTCTAAGCATTTGGAATTCTGGCAACAGGATGCAGGAACCACCAGAAAATTAAACAGGGAGATTTTGAAAGGCTTTGCTGCCTCCCCCCCACCTTACCTCCCAGCTTGTGTTCCTCCACAATCTCTAGATGCTGCCTTATCTCTAAGAATGTACTTTCTCCCTTCCCTCCTCAACTTACTTATAAAATACTGGAGGTGAAACTGGCTAAATGAATGTGCAGAATTTTGGATGAAAAACACTGGCTCAGTAACTAGCCATAGCCCGTCCCCTAAACAGATAGCAACTCCAAACGTAATTGCCCACTGGCCTCGGAAAGAAACCGACAGCAGCCCAGCAGCCTGTGTGATTTTGATAATGCCCCAAATATTTTGTCATAATAACAGCTTCTCCATGGTGAGACCAACTTATTAGAAGCTGGGAATTTAGAAAGGCAAGCAGGGCCAGGAGCTACCCCAAATTCTTTAGAAATTTGAGGAGATGGGCGTTAGCTTGGAAGAAAGTAAAAGAAATGAATAAGGAGGACTGTCAAGTGGGAAGGAAGGTGGTTAATTTCAACTAGGTTCTGCCACCAAGGGGATTGATTCAACATGTTTAAGGGCCATAGCCCCCTGTCGCCCTTCCTTCTCTGTCACCTACGGCCCTGCCCTCTCCAAATCTGGGTGCAAGTTCTGAGGGCTCCAGGTGTCCAAAGCAAGCACTGGTGTTTGCTGTCCACAGGGGAGAAGCCCTTCCAGTGTGAGTTCGAGGGCTGCGACCGGCGGTTCGCTAACAGCAGCGATAGGAAGAAGCACATGCACGTCCACACCTCGGATAAGCCCTATCTCTGCAAGATGTGCGACAAGTCCTACACACACCCCAGCTCGCTTCGGAAGCACATGAAGGTACCACCGCGGCGGCTGGGAGGAGGGCGAGGCCGGCCCGAGACGCCAGTTCTCAACCAGCCTGGGAGGGAACCCAGGGCCTGGGGAGACTGGGGACCAGGGCATTTCTGGGGGTGCTCCCCTTGGGGGGCAGCCCCACAGCAGCTGCACTCACACCCAGTCCCCTCTGGTCTCCCCTCCTGGCTTTTGTCTTGCAGGTCCATGAGTCCTCCCCACAGGGCTCTGAGTCCTCCCCGGCTGCCAGTTCTGGCTACGAGTCGTCCACGCCCCCGGGATTGGTGTCCCCCAGCGCTGAGCCTCAGAGCAGCTCTAATCTGTCCCCAGTGGCGGCGGCGGCGGCGGCAGCTGCCGCAGCAGCGGCAGCCGCGGTGTCCGCGGTGCACCGGGGCGGAGGCTCGGGCAGTGGTGGCACGGGAGGTGGCTCGAACGGCGGCAGCAGCAGTGGCGGGGGAGGCGGCGGGGCGGGCGGCGGGGGCGGCGGCGGCTCTGGCGGGGGCAGCGGCACAGCCGGGGGCCACAGCGGCCTCTCCTCCAACTTCAATGAATGGTACGTGTGAGGTGTGGGGCCTCTCTCCCGTCCTCATTCCCACCCCGGCTCAGCAGCCCTCCCCGAATCCAGCACGGGGACACCTTAGGATCATGTTAAAATTATGAATCTGACTTTTACGATGATGAAAATGATTTTACCAGCAGAAGGATTTTAAAAGCTTTTTTTGTTGTTTTGGTTTTGGTTTTTGTTTTTTTAGTAATCTAGGCATGAAAAGCAAAAATATCCCCCTCGGAAGTCTTCGAAGCTGAAAATATAAAATAAATTAAAAAAATTAAAAAATTAAAACCCACAAAAATATTGAACCAAACCTCCCTGCTAATCCCCATGCCCACATCCCTTCCCACCCTGTTCCTCGTCTTAGGACAAACTGTACATAGACTCCTCCTTCCTTCTCCGAGGTGGTTTTAATGGCTTCTTGGTGTATAGAAGTTGTCCGTTTGTAAAACTCTGGATTGTGTTTCTCTTCCCCTTCCCCAAGTGATGGGCCTTTTCTTTTCTTTTTTTAGTTTACCCGATTTCTCTTTAAGTAATGTGGAAGAAAAAATGGTTTATTTTGTATAGTGATACTGAACATTGTGTTCCTTTTTATGAGGCAATCTGATTGTAAACTTCATGCAACTATAGACTGGAAGAAAACGAGCCGTGCCAAAGTCTCCCTTCTGTTTCTTCAACACACTGATCCATAGCACACACTCGCCGCCACCACCAACGCTTGTGAATGTATTTTTCTGTTAGCTGGGTTTACACGTGATGTTTTAGTGCTTTTGCAAGTTCAATTTGTTAGTTCCTGTATGAAAGATTGTGGGGGGAAAAAAATAAACGTCGTGCAGTTAGCTTTTTCCGTAATAACACCCTTCCTTCTGTAAATACCCGTTACCATATTTATCCATTTGTAATTAAATTATGGTATTAACTTGCTACAGAGGAAACAATATTTATAAAGAATGTTTCTTAACTATAAATATGTACACTTGTGGGCATAAACTGTTTCAGATTTTTTATTTGAAGGTTTTAAGTGGTTTGATCATTTCTTGTGATGTTTTGAGAGTAATGCATACAGAAATATAATAAAATGTGTTGAAACTGCATGAACATACTATTTTTTTCTAGTAAAGTTATTCAAGAGGCAAAAGAGGAAGGAGGCAGCTGAGGGTTGACCTTGCAGATAGGCCACTGAGGCTGAGTGAATGGGAAGCACCACCATGCTTTCTGGGGACGAAGGTGTGTGTATGCTTTAAAAAAGGAGGCCAAACTGCCCCTTTGGCAGAAAGTCTCAAAATTATTTTCTCCGTTCTTTGTTTAGTAGCTGAGAGTGAATTAAATTTTTGGAAAGCCCCTGTAAGGAATGGCGGCAGGAACCTTCAGAGTTTCTAATGGCTCCATTATCTGAGGGAATGCCTTTCTTTCTTTCAGCTATTTGGGCTGGATTTAAGAGCACTAAACATTTCCTTATTCTTTTGTTTTCTCTCTTCCCTGCCTCCTTTTCCACTCCTCCCTCTGAAAAGCTGAGGTACAGTTATTTTTAATTGCACTTTTAAAACTAAGTTGAGTACTTTGTTTTTGAACTTGGCCCAATGGTTATAGTTTATAAAGGCCCAAATTTTTACCAAAAAGTTTTTTTTCTGGAAATTTTAAGCAAGATAGCGTGTTCAAGAAATCCTGCAAAGCAGCTGGGAACACATGAGTAAGACCTTCAAGGGAAGGTGGTAAATAAACTAATTTTCATTTTCTTTTGGGAGGGGAATAGATAAGAAAGCCACAAACTTTTTTGGCCCCAAATGCTTTCAAGATTTCAGTACAATAAATTGGAATAAAGATATAAAAACTAAAATTGCCACGTGGAAGTGAGCTAGAGTTCCAGCCACCAGGTTCTCATCTGGGTCTGTGGCCTTACTACCCTCCCCCTCTGGAGCTGAACCGTTTTCGAGCAAGGTACTCTAAGGAAGAAGGCTAAATAATTTTAATGACAAAAGGGTGGGGATGGGCGAATATTTAAATCCCTGAGGCATCCAAACATCTCCATCAAAAAGTCTCCATCTCCCAACAGTCTCCCTGAGGCTCTGAAAGGGCTCTGGCTGTCTCGGAGCTGCCCCCCTCCCCCCTGCGGCGCAGACTTGGGAGGCAGCAGAACCACCTCCAAGAAATAGCCCAGCGCCGCACCGCGCTCGGTTCGCCGAGAGTAGGGGTGGCTGCGGTGGCGACCGCTGCCATGCTCCCCTTCCCTTCTCGAATGAGCCGCAGGCCAGGCCCGAAGTTCGCTGGGGAAGAGGAGGGCAACCCTGACCTCCGGAGACCACACTACCAGTTCTTTGGGCAAAGAGTCAGCCTAGCGTGAGAGTGTGTGTGTGTGTCCAGAGGGTGACAGACGCGAGGCTCCCCCAAGCGCCAAATGCTGAAGCAATCAACCCTCTATTAAAATCAAATTTATAACCCCTAATAATATTAAGCGAAATTATTTAAATAATGGGCATATGTTACTGGTCTTTAGGAGAGTCCATTGAACACATTATAAGCTGTGAGAGAAATGGTTTAAGGTTTTCCAAAGCCTACCAGCCCCGTGGGTGGGGGGAACTTTAAGAGTCACAGTAAGTACTTGTGCAAGAATAAAAGGGCCTATTCCAAATATTTTCAACTTTTAAATTTTCTTGTTGGAAATGGTTGATTTTAATATATCAGATCTAAGAAGAAGAATGAAACAAGCGGGCAACTTTAGCATCAACTCAAAGCCTTGAGGCTTTTCTTATTTGGGGGAAGAAGGAAAACAGCTAGAAGCGTTCGACAATCTCAGCATTGAGTTGGCTGGATGACTTGGATCTAAAAGCTGGATAGTGGCCAGAGGCCCCTTTAGGTCCAGGGACGCGGGTCCTGGTTTTCAGCAGGAAAATACAATGTGAAGGAAGAAGATGCGGTCTGGGAGTGGCCTCCTAGTCCACCCTAGGAAGTGCGGAGCGGGTGGCCGCAGCTTTCCCACAAAATGGTTCCCAGTTCCCCGGCCCTCGCGTCCCAAGGCTTTGTCCCAACAAGTCACTGACCCGACAGTATAGCCCAGTCTTCCCCTTGTGCCTTTCTCTCCCGCCCTTCGACTGCTGAAGATAGGACGGGGAGCGGGAGGGAGATGGCAGAAGTGTAAGAGTCTCAGATTGTGTGTGCAGTTTAGTGCTCGGGTAGGGGCTCTGGGCCCAAGAACCTGCACCACTACCAGGTGCCCTGGCCTGGGCAGGGGGTGGGATGAGGGATGCAGGCGTCCTCCCATCCCCCACCGCGCCCCCACTGGCTAAATAGACCTGAATGCTAACCTGCCCTTGCCTTTACTCCAGAGACACAAGACTGAAGCAGTCCTCACCCCTCGTCAGGAACCCAGAGCTGCGCTGCGGTTCGCTGCCCGCAGGGAGGCCCGAGAGCAGTCAGCACAGGGTGGTTCCTGCCAGCCACCGCCAACGTGAAGTTCAGTGAGCTCAAGCTTGGTCCCTGCGCGCTGCTCTCCATCCGCCACCAAATAACTCCCCTCAACGCGAGAGTCACTTTATCCCGAGGCAGCTGGAGTCCCCTCGGGAGGCCCATCATTATTATTATTAATCTTCGTGACCCTCACTGCATTATTAATGACCACATGATAACTGGCATCGGTATCAGCTTCTCCCGGCTCAGGGATGTCCCACAAAGTCCTGAGCAGGGAGGAGGTTCCTCCGGGATCAGAGGCTGCGGCGGTTCTGCTTGGGGCATGAGCCAAGGCTCGGCTGGGCCGGAGTAAAGGAAACACGTTCCAGGCCACACACGCCCATCCTACTCCGAGTCGGCTCCTTTCCCCGCTGCTGGCACCTTCTCTCTTCTTCCTCCCCACCCCTTAGCCCTTTTGTCTCTTTTTCAGACGGATGTTTTCAGTCTCAAGTGGTTTTATTTTCCGCACAAAACCCTGAGATCAAGAGAAGATCACAGGCTGGACCGAAGGCTCGGGTTTCCCTAGACCCTGTGCTGTACTCCCGCACCCCAGGGTTGGCTAGGAAGGCCTCGGCCCTCCAGGTGAGGGACAGCCTGCCTGGGTGGGTAGGATGGGGAGGTGTTTCCTGCTGAGTCCCTGGTGAGCTCCCTGGTAGCATCAGGCATATGTGGGGACTCACCATATATCCACTAGGGACTCAGACTTTACCCTCCCCCACATTATTTACGGAAATAATCCATAATCCTTAGGGCATCATAGGCCTGTTTCCAAGGACTGAGAAATAAAGGCCTCAGAATAACACCCAATAATATTTGGATGAGTTTTTCTTTTACCTTCAACATACACATGCCCCGGAAAGAGGCCCTAGGGATCCAAAGCAGGGGTTTGATAAGTACTTGCCGATTGATTGATTATAGTCTGTTATCGCTCTGGTTCCACAGAACTTGGAGCTCCTCGGCCCACTGTTACCCCCAGCAGACTGCAATGAACGGTTTCTATTTTTAACCGGCAGCTCAGAACAAGGCCTTAGAAATGCCTCCCCCCCTTTACTTCCCCTCTCTTCTCCCCCACCCCTTCCGCCCCGGCTGATTGTTACTGGATTTTTATTTTAGGTAAAAATCTAGATCTTTCCAGATTGGGTCCGGTGGTCGGGCATAAACCCTCAGGTCTGTCCCGCTGAGCGCCTGAGAGCCAAAAGGCCGCCGTGCCCGTTTGAACGGAGTGTTACTAATGAGAACTTCTGTAAACCATAACCAGGGCAGCGGAAGGGTCCAGGTTCATGGTCAAGGCTGTGGGGCGACTGGGGCCAGCAAGTCCAGGCCCCGCCCCACCCCTCAGCTGCTACCACCGAGATCTCCGGTGAGGAACTTGGGACCAAGGTCCTCCCACTTTAGCCCCGCCCTGACAGGGCACAGTCCGGGAGCCCTGGGTTCAGGGGCCCCCTCGTCGTCGCCCTCCCATGTTTCCCTTTTGTTCCAAGGAGCCAGAGCTTTTGAAGAGGTGACACCTTGCTTCGCCTTCCCGAGCTCTAGATCCTGCCCTCGTCCGGCACCCTCCTGATCCTCCAAGCCCAAAGAGGTTCGGCTTAGTTGCCAGGCTGGGGGTGGCGGCGCCCCTTCCCTTGGGCGCGCGCGCACAGGCACACACACTCAACACTCTCCACACCCCAACCGACTCACACACTCACAAATGCTCACTTTCTTCGGCTTCAGCACCTCCCAGCCACGGGCTCGCGTGGGTGGGAAGGACGTGAGGCCGCAGAGATGGGGGTGGGGTAGCGGGGGGACCCAGCACAAGATGTCCTCTCACCCCTCGAATCATTCCTGCCTCTCCCACCCCTTTCCAGAATCACTCCAAGCTGGCCACGTCTGCCCTGCGCTCCTGACTCAACCTGTCTTTGGAGGGGCCACGGCCGGGGCGGCACCTGGAGGCCGCACTTCGAACCACCAGTGTGGGAGTGGGCAGGATGGGGGCTACTTGCAGTTGCGGGTCCCCCAGGACCATTACGCGGGGGCTGCGAGGATCCAGACGGCCCAGCCTGCCGGCACTCCTCCACCCCTGGGGTGTGCGCTGGGGTGGAGGGATCCCCCTCACCTCCGGGTTAATCTTGAATGAGGGAAGAGCCCACTCTCCCCTCCCCCTCTACAACCTTGGCCTCAACCTCCTCCTTTCCCAACCTCCTGGAGCCAGGCTTTCTCTGTCCCAGAGGCCCAGCCAGTGGCCCTGGGGAGCAGAATGGAGCTCTGCGGAGCCAGAGAAGGTGGGGGGTAGAAATAATAATAATGTTAATAATGTCAAAGATAATCATTGTCGTTAACCTTCAGCCACTGAGCTTCTCCTGAGAGGCCCGCAGAGGCCTGGGGAGGCTCCTTACCGGGCAGAACTGGGAGTGGGCATGGGTTTCCTTGGGTGGGGGGCTCTTATTTTGTCCCCGCTAGAAAAGACCCAAAACCTCGGGTCCGGAACCAGGCAGAGCCAGCGAGGGCCCCTGGCTGCAGACAGGGCTGGTTCTTTTTTTTCTTTCTTTTGGCCCCCTGGGCCCACAGTGGTAAGTGTGAGGGAGTGGGGTTTCCCGAGACTGTGGAGTCTGCTGGCCGTCGCCCCCACCGCCCGGACCTGTTCCCCGGCCTCTCTCCGTCCGCCTGGACGCGGTGACTTTAATGAGCGCCAGTGCGGCGTTGGCCCCGAAGTTCTGAAGATGCGCCGACCTGAGTGGAGGGCGCGAGAGGTCAGGCGCGCGCCGGGCTCCTCCCAGGCCCACGCTGCGCGGATATTGATCCTGGGAGAAAGACAAACAGAAGAGCTGGACATTCAGTCATGAATACTAATGAGCCAGGGTAGGGGTTTTAATTGCTGTGGATTTCCTTTTTCCAGTTAATCCTTATTGCAAACTTCACAGGAGTCAGCTCTCTCCAGCTTCGTTTTGTCTCGTCTCTCCCCTCCCTCCTCCTCATATTTTCATGTGAAATGCCGCGGTGAGAGAGACCCGTGTCAACTACACTTTCTCTCCCTCGCAGGGCTAGCCCGAGTGCCAGGGTCTACATCCCCGCGTTCCCAGCGTGGCTCAGCTCACTAATTCTGGGAATAGAGGGGATCCTATAAAGTAAATTGTTTCAATGTGGGTTTGGCGAGTCTGCTTCTTGACTTCCTCACCCTTATTGTTTCAAATACTTCGTGTCCTTGGCCTTTAAACTTCCTCTTGACAATTGCCTCTTTTGTCCTGGCACCAAACGGTGTATTCCATCCCCAAAAGTTCACATTTCTCAAGTCTCCAGGATTTGGCACTGGCTTTGCCAACCGCAGTTTCTAAGTATTTCAACCAAGGAGTGAATTGTTAGGCAAGCTAATTCACCAGTTTACATAAATTTAGTGGTTTCTTTGGTACTTATAAGCAACACTGAAATATGAGACTAGAACCAAAGGGAAATGTCAGAAAGATTTCTGCCTCCCTTCTTGATATGCATTTTATAACTTAGCTATAACTATTTCCTTAAAGCCACTCTTGATTTTTTTTCCTTGAAACTGTATAAATCAACTGCAAATCCCATGAAGCACTTTTGGTTCTGTGATCAGGAGAGAAAAACAATGCAATCCCATTTCTGTGACAGAATGTGTAGAAATATGCTGAAATGCAAGCCAGAAAAAAAAATCAAATAGAATAATTTCCAATGTTATTCTGATCTTTAAAGTTTCGGACAAAATAAGCCCATATTTCACATCATTGCCAATAGGTCCCAGCATTGAAGTCTCCTGAGGATTCTGTTTCACTTACACTTTTCAGTCCAAACTTTTTTTTTTCTTCCCACAATGATTTATTATGTAAGTAATTTTAAGGGATACAGTTTACAGCTTGAATTATTAGACTGAACACCTCTGGCTGACACCACGACGCCTTTTTTTTTCTGCCTGCAGCTGTGAGTCACAACCCCATTTTCATACCCAACTGCTACGAATTCCTTCACAATGTATACTTCCTTCTTGCAAAGATCAAACATGCTTTGGTCAAAGTGTTTATTTTAAAATACAGGAAAATTAAAACTAAACACAGCTCTACTGAAAAATCCCCAAATGTATCATATTTTCCTCCTCCTGCGCCCACCAAAAAAAAGAAAAAAAAAAAGGTAACAAATTGCACCACTTTTCTGGAATAAAATTTTGAATTGAAGAACACATAGGCACATAAAGACACAGTTTTCATTTTATTTTGGAAACATAGCAGAAAATATCCCACTTCTGTTCATATCTAGGTTTCTGTTTGAAGGCTTTAATTTTTACCATAAAAATATCACAGGCCAAACAATAACAACATCAACATCATTAAAAAGATGCTGAAGGCATCTGTTTTACTCACCAACCTACACACTCCTTATTCCTAATTCATCTTTCCATCTTATTATTTTAATTATACCTTCTAGAATGTAACTTTGAGAAGGATGTCTTGGAGTATTTTCCAAATAGAAAACAAAAGGACTCAATAGCTCAGAAATAACAATTCCCAAGTGTCTCTGTAGGTCTTTAGTGTGTGCGTGTGCTTACTTTTTCACTTCAAATTAAGGTGAAAAATTATAAGGCAGAATCACTCTTTCTCAGCACCTAAATCCTGGAAAGTGGATTTTACCTGAGGATTTTAGTGAGCAAGCTGCCCTTTTGCAGCACATTGCCTGACTGCTTATTTCAGCTTCCCTCTGCTCCCTTGTGAAAGACACACAGACTTCAGTCACCTCCTCTCTGAGGCAATTTACTCAGCTTCTCCAGCCAGAGTTCCTCAACAGGGCAGAAATTGTGGGGCTGTTTTTAATCAAGTTTGGAAGCTAGATCTTCCCCCACCTCCATGACTGTGCCCAGGGGTGGATCCGGCTGAATGTCTGGCTGTGCGGGCAGCGGGTTCAGCCACTGGTTTTTGAGACACAACACTAGAGAATGGCGTTGAAATAATCACGTGCGGCAGAAATGTTTAAAAAATATTAACTTTCCATACCTCCCATACTTCTGAACTAAGAGGCAAAAGAAGCCAAAAGGAAATCTGAAGTGATACTCATTTACTTACTGAAAGCAGACCAAGAAACTGTAAAGATACTTGGTGCTTTAAAAATGTACTCTACAAAATCTTTCAAATTAGATGCTGATGCCGTTTAGGGTCAATAATAGTAAAGATATTTTTTACCATTTGATTGGTTAAAACTTTGCTATACATTAGTGATAATAAATAAACAGACCAGAAGTTTCTGGTCTTTCTTTCCAGGAAGAATTTGGGGAGCATACAGAAAATAATCTGTATGTGATACTCTTCCTCCTATTCTCTCAGGGGAGATAAATTATAGTACATACTATTTGTATTTTTTTTACATTAGAGAAATAAATAAAAATATTTAGCTTTATATGCTCTTGAAAATTCTTTGCAAAAATGAAAAATTCAGTATTTTCAAGATAAAAAACAAAACAAAGAATCATATTACAGTCTTCCTCTAAAATACATTTCTTCCTTTGCTGGGTTTTCAAATGACATCTTTGGTGATTTTTTTGTTTATTTGAACAATCTTTTCAAATTAAAATGAACTGAATATTTTCCCCTAGCTAGCTTAACTTCAGACATACAAACATTTCAAAAAATTCTAAATAGAAATACCAGTGTTTTTGTAAAGCCTGAGCAACAACATTTCGTATTATGGACAAATTAATTTATTGTGACTTTCCTATTTAGTAGATTATTAGATATATCAAAAATTTTCACCTTGAAAATGTTAACTACTTAATCTTATAAATTTGAGAACCTATTTTTCTAATAGGCAATTTTAGGATTATACTTTCATTTCCATTCTTTAAATCCAAGTGAGTTAATTTTGAAAATAGATTTGGACTAAAGGGAAACTGTGAAAAGTCTTAAAGTATTAATAAAGTATATCTCGACTATATTACACACACAGACTTCTTGAGTAGGAAAAAATGTTTCAACTGAAGAGAGCCATCACATCCACCATCTGACTTCAAAAGCCTTCTACAGAAGTTTAATATAGCTATTTTATAATATAGCAAAAATATCATCTGAAGCTTCAGGGTGACATTTTCTAAATCTTCATGTGATATTAATAGATCACTAATTCAGACAGGTAACAAATGACTGACTTTATTGGGCAAAATACTGCTTCATCTGTTTGTTAATGTAGATATCTCACATAAGGTGCTATTGTAACCTATGCGAGTTCTCCTTTTTGTACAATTGTATTCTCTTACAGGGAATCTACTATTCTCTTACGCCCCCAGCATTCTTGCACTTGGAAGGTGAATGTTGGGTACTCAGGTTGGAAACCAAATTGAGTGTCTTATGCGAAAGCAAAAGATGTCTCCCCTTGACAGATGCTACTCTGGATGCCTTTTTTGCTAAGCAGATCTTAGAGCTAAATTAGCCTCATCATTTGCCTCTCTTTTTTTCCCCTAAGGTTTTGGTCCAAGTGGCAGCCCTCCCTGCAACAGAACATAGGTTCTGTTCCATGGCTGTAATGTCACCTATTTCTTTGTTTTAAGTTTTCCTTTGTGTTTAAGCTACAGCAAAATAAGTTTGAAAATCATTTTTAAGACAGCATTTTCAAGAAACACTTCCTTTCCTGCTGCCAAACGGTGCTACTCCCCAACCTCTTGGCTGGAACCCTTGCTTTCGATTTGTTTGTTTCATGCGTTTCCTAAAGAGCCGGGGTCTTTGCGCTGTTTAATTCTGCTTTTAAAACGCATCGCTTATGCCCTGAATCATTTCCTGAAACAAAGTGCTATCGAAAGAGTATCAGATTCGTTCCAAATATGGGATTTGGATCAATATTCTTGTGGTATAAATATTTTTTACAAATGTTTTTTGTCGTAGGAATTCACACTTTTGAAATATATATTTTCAGCTGAAGTAGGGTTGCCTGTATTTCTCATGATAAAAAGTAGCAATTACTGATTGCTTAAGACTTTTCCTTTATTATTATTTTTAGCCTGTGTATCATTACCTAACTGGTATGTGTTGTTCTGTCCAGCTCTTGATGATCTAGTTGAATTCTAGATATTGTGCCAAGAAGTGTATTTGAAGCAGATAAGTACATATAACACAAATGCGTTTTGTTAGACCTGATGGATGCTATTTTTCTTTTAATAGGTTTGTAGCAAACTAACACAATAACACAATGTATTCCTTTTCAAGGTGCATTGTTGAAACAGGTCTATTAAGAGCGCGTTGAGCTATTTCTCGCTTCTATTGAACAGTCTGTTGCTCAAACACAACAGCCAACAAACGCCAGCTGCCTCAACAAAAGTAGAAACCTAACCCTTTTATGTAATGTTTTAACAGAAAGGGTAGCTCTGTTTAATTAAAAACATTGATGATTCAGTGAAACAATGGAAACTCAAGTTCAAGTGGTGCTCTATTGATTTAAGATGATTTTTTACTAGCAATGGGTATAATTCATTTTTTTTCCAGCTCTCTCTTGTGTAAAGGGGTTCCTTCTAGGGACATCATTTGGGTGAATAGGAAAAGACAGAGATGGCTATTGCCTTAGAAACCTGATTAAGGCATGTTGCTTTGAGGGTAAGGTGTTTAATTTATAAGTGCACCCCATATTTTTTGTCAGTTTATTCGCGGCGGGGAATCTTTGAAAGTAGCTCCTCTCAGCAGGTTAAAAAGTGAAGTCTGCGTCCTGGCATTTAAATGTCTTTGTTATTGTGTCAAGCAAGTTGTTGAAAACTGCCTGCCTGGAATACTAAGGTTGGGCAGCTAGAGGAGGCAAGTTGTGCGTGTGCGTGTGTGTGTGTGTACGTGTACGCGCCCCTGGGCGCAGGGCTGTGTTGGGAGGACAATTATTCTCATCAGCTGCTCGCTACCCCGCGCCCGTCTGCTCCTCTTTAGAGAACCGACGGCCTCCTGGCTTTCAACTCTGGAAGTGAAGCAGGACGAATCCCTCCTTGGAGACTTCCTCCTCGGGAGCGTCGAGCTCTCTCTGTCCTGAGAGTGGGGCTCGCTAAAGGGTACCCGGGTCACCCGGGCAGGGGAGCACTCCAGGCCCGCGAGGCTCCGGCCCCGCCGTCCTCCGCCGTGCGGTCAGCCCAGGAGGGCGGCGGCCTCGGGGTCCAGGTGGGCGGGGGCAGGTGCCTTCCCCGCGGCCGCGGCCACAGCCCGCGCCGTCCCTGCTGCCCGCCGGGGCGGGCGACCGAACGTGGCGGCCGCGTTTCGCGCGCCTTCCTCCAACCCGGGCCCGCAGGCCGAGCTCCCCAATTCCTAGAGCCCCGGGAACGTGAGGGCCCTGAGGGGACGCAGGCCCCGTCCTCCTAGGGCGCCCCCCTCCGCCCGCCCAGGCCGGGGCTCTCCGGGGTCTTTCCCTGCGGCCCGTCCCCACGTGGGACGAGGTCAGAGACAGCCCCCGGCCTCGCCCACCTGCCCCGACCGCGACCCGCCTCGAGGGCCGCGCTTCCGCCGCCTCCGACGAACCGCGCACCCCGGGGTCAAAGGGCGCGGCCCGCCTCGCCGGCTTCCTGGGCGGCATCCCTGACCCGCTCGGACCCACGCGACCCTGGGCCGCGTGCGCCCCGAAGGCCCGAGACCGTCGCGGATGAAACCCCGGGGGAGACAGTGCCCAGAAAAGGGACCTGGGAGGGGACGGTCCCGGTAGGCCCCTCAGGCCCACAGTGAATTATTTAAGCTGTTCCTGGTGTTTAAAGAGGTTTTTCAGTTTTTAAAGAATGTTGTAAAAAAATATCAGCCCTTGTTAACTCCCTCATTACATGCTTTTCTTCCCTCGGCTGAACAAACCCGACTTCCTGAGACTGAGGAGCTATGTAAGTGTTTAAACATGTGTCAAGTGTCTTATAAATAATACAAATTCATAGAGAAGAGGAGGAAATTTAACTGATAACCCAAGTGGTTGGCATAGCTGCGTTTCGCTGTGAGGTTATTTTTGGCTGTGGGGCCTAAGGAAACTCCCCGGGGAGGTGGTGCGGCGTGGAGCTCTTTCCTCTGCTGGTCCACCTGTGCGCATCCCTCTAGAAATGGCTGGTAGGGGCCTGTGTCCAGTCAGCGGAAGAAGTTCAAGGGCTCTGCAGGGACTGTACGTTACAGAGTTAATGCTCAACATTTTGGAGATGCCTTTCTATCTTTTCCTCTCAACCCCTTACTCCTTCCCCATTTTCCTTTCTGCTCTTTTATCCAAGTATCTGCTGCTATGACATTGTTGTGACATCTCTCTTTTTTTTTTGGAGAGAGAGTCTCACTTTATCGCCCTCGGTAAGTGCCGTGGCATCCCACAGCTCACAGCAACCTCCAACTCCTGGGCTTAGGCGATTCTCTTGCCTCAGCCTCCTGAGTAGCTGGGACTACAGGTGCTCGCCACAACACCCAGCTATTTTTTTGTTATGGTTTGGCTGGGGCCATGTTTGAACCCTCCACTTTCGGTGTATGGGGCCGGCGCCCTACTCGCTGAGCCACAGGCGCCGCCCCCACCCCCTTTTTTTCTGAGACAGAGTTTAACTATGTCGCCCTCGGTAGAGTGTTGTGGCGTTACAGCTCACAGCAACCTCAAACTCTTGGTCTTAAGCGATTCTCTTGCCTCAGCCTCCCGAGTCGCTGGGACTACAGGTGCCCGGCTAGACATCACCCATTTCTTGTCTTTGGGGGTTAATGCTGCGTCTAGCACAAAAAGACAGTAAGGTAGATGAGGTCTGGGCTTTAACTTGAGATCTGGAATGCTAAACCATTTACGTTTTGATATTTATTTTCTTGGAAAAGCTGGAAAAAAAAATGCTGAGTGTAGTAGCTCATACTTGTAATCCTAGGATGCTGACAGGCCAAGGCTTAGGCAAAAGCAGCCTGAGCAAGATCAAGGCCCGTCTCTACTAAAAATAGAAAAACTAGGTGGGTGTTGTGGCAGGCACCTGTAGTTCCAGCTACTTGGGAGACTGAGGCAGGAGGATCACTTGAACCCAGGAGTTTGGGGTTGCTGTGAATTGTGACATCACTGCACCCTCTACTTGGGGTGGTGACATAGTGAGACTCTGACAAAAAAAAAAGATTCTTCCTAATAAGTTTTTGAGTACTTCTGAGGAAGTAAGTATAACGTATTATGGTAAAATGACATACACACACTATTTTGCACTAAACTGTATACCATTTTTAATTCAACATTAACTTTGTGGCCACCCTGCATTGTGTGGGAATTAACCTTTAGTGTTGTCTCCATTCTTTAGTTCCTTGGATGACATTTTTCATATTGATTGTCATTCTGAGGAAGATTTCTTTGGGCAGTCTATTTCTAGCTGTTTTAAAATGTTTAAACTAGAGGGAGATGTGGAAATTTTCATTTGTTAAAATAATCAAATGTTGGCCAGGCACAGTAGTTTGTGCCTGTAGTCTCAGCACTCTGGGAGCCTGAGGAGGGTGGATCACTTGAAGTCAGGAGTTCGAGACCAGCCCAAGCAAGAACCAGACCCCCCCTCTCTACTAAAAATAGAAAAATTAGTTGGGTGTCATGGTGGGCTTCTGTAGGTCCAGCTAGTTGGGAGGTGAGGCATGAGGATTGCTTGAGCTCAGGAGCTCAAGGTTGCTGTAAGGTAAGTTGAGGCCATGGCACTCTAGCCCTGACAACAGAGTGAGGTTCTGTCTCAAAAAAGAAAGAAAAAGGGGTGGCGTCTGCGGTTCAGCGAGTAGGGCACCAGCCCCAGGAGTTAGAGGTTGCTGTGAGCTGTGTGATGCCACAGCACTCTACCCAGGGTGATAAAGTGAGACTCTGTCTCTACAAAAAAAAAAAAAAAGAAAGAAAGAAAAATAGGGTGGCACCTGTGGGTCGTGAAGTAGGGTACTAGCCCCCTATACCAAAGGTGGCGGGTTCAAACCCAGCCTCAGCAAAACTGCAAAACAGAAAAATAGCCGGGCGTTGTGGCGGGCACCTATAGTCCCAGTTACTCAGGAGGCTGAGGCAAGAGAATCGCCTAAGCACAGGAGTTGGAGGTTGCTGTGAGCTGTGTGACGCCATGGCACTCTACCCGCCAACGGCACACTACCAAGGGTGATAAGGTGAGACTCTGTTTCTACAAAAAAAGAAAAATCAAATG